>JACEGR010005149.1:0-77015 GCA_014170235.1 Listronotus bonariensis
AAAACAATTATTATAGTACACGCCATGTTATCAGACTCGGCTGACGCCTCATCTGATATTATTTACGGCTAGTACCATAATAATTGTTATTATTATCCTTATAACATAAATATCATTTATAGTAGGGGAACCCCATAGATAACCTACATTTAGATCCGCAGTGGCAAGAAGCATTTTTCGGATTTTTACGACCTCGCGCAGTAAACAAACGGACGGGTGGACGAACTTGCGCACCGTGGCAAAATACATACATCGGCACCCCGTACCCTCCGTCTGTGGTCTGACCGTGACGCTCATTAGCTACCGTACTTCGAACAGAAAACCAAGACGCCGTCGACAAATTCTTTCCGATAATGCGGATAGTCTGTTTGGCGCCAGGTGCGTTTACCCTCGTTTTGCTTCCGCACAAACTCGTTTTTTCGCCCATGAAATGTAACTTTTGTTTCGCGCAGTGGGGAACCCACGATGCTAGGGGATTTACTCGAGCCTCAAAGAGACTTCTTGGGTTGCATGCATAGATGATGATGAAAAATGTTGTATAATGTATACATTTTCATTGGGGGAGGGGAGACACTAAAAGATTTTTAATATGTCAAAGAAATATTGGTAGTTTCTTGGCTTGTGTAAATCGTTTGGATCGTATTGTATTATATATTTTTCATTATCCCTAAATTATTTTCTTTAAAATAAAAAATATAGCCGCACTCAAAAATGTCAAATTAATTTTTTACAACTTTGTAGCCCGCCGTTTTCTTTACGTCACTCTCAAATTGTCAGTTTAGTGGAATATACACTGTTTAGCATGTAATTAACTCACCCTATCTTAATCTGACGCTCTCGAAAACTTCTGATAAATATATTTTTGTTTTTTTCGATCGGTCCTGTATACGAGGATCATATTTGATAAAGGTACTTATTCGGGTACGAGGAATCCTCCGGTATATTAATCTGCCGCGCTGTAGTAAATCTCCTCTTGGGCTTCCCTACCATTATAATAATAGGTTTGTTCCAGCAGGCTGTCAGAAATGTTTGCAACCGTTCGGATTCTGCGCACGTCAAATTTGTCGTTCCAGCAGTGCCATGTTTGTAACAATATACAATTGTTTGTTGTTCCAGCAGTAGTTTTAAGATGTAGGAAACATGTTGGAAACTGTTTGAAAAGTTTGCAAACTTTCTTCAAACATTACTGACAATTTTTAACATAACCTTTCTTGTATTGATGTATAAGCAGTATGCACGCCTTGTTTATATTTCGTTCCAGCAGAAAACTGTTGCCACCATTTCTGACTAATGTTTGTAACAATTTCTGCTTTTTACGATTGTTGCTAACATGTTTTCAACATTTTTCTGGAACAAACCTAATATTTGCTGCATAACAAAAATCCGTTTTATTTTAAAATATAAATAAATTTTTCTTCCCTACAGGTGTTTCTAGAGCAATATGTTACATTGTTAAATATTGACACATTGCACGGAACACTTTTACGAACGACAACGTAGGCTGAATTTAAAATACCGCTCGGTCTCCAGACGAAACCATCGGGTGTCGTTTGCAAAATTTAACAAAAAATTCTAGAGCATTTATTTAATATTTTAGTCCCTTTTTTTTATTTTTTTTAAACAGTACGATATGTACTGTTACATAATTTCGGGTCACGAACATAGATAACCTACATTTAGATCCGCAGTGGCAAGAAGCATTTTTCGGATTTTTACGACCTCGCGCAGTGGGTGGACGAACATGCGCACTTAAAAGCCGTGGCAAAATACACCGGCACCCCGTACCCTTCGTCCGCGGTCTGACCGTAACGCTCATTAGCTACCGTACTTCGAACGGAAAACATTCTATTTATTTTTGCAAAAACTCTTCTCTTTTATCTGCCAACAATACAGGAAAATTTGTATTTATTATTTCCAGGCCTGTTGTGCCCTAGTTTTAAAAAGGCCGGAGCTTTACGAGCTGCATGCATTTTGTTTAAGTTTTTAAATGTAAAAACATCCATGGCAAAGGTTAAAATATGGCGGCCTTAAAATATACCGGTTTTGTTTAGGACAAATAAAATTAGTTAAGCAAATAACTTTAAAATAAAAGCTTTAGCCAAAAATTTGACGCCTATTTTACTACAGATGCTTGAATTTTAACTTGTTGTTTTGACAACTTTTGAGTAACCAATATATAGGTTTGAGTGCCGATCAACAACTAAATTCAATGCAGTTACTTCTTTTGTAAGTAACAAGACAGCTGAAATACCAGGAAGGAAAAAATTAATTTTGCCCCATACAGTGAGGTCCTAAAGTCCGTCGCCCCCTTCTAACTTCTGAACCGTTCGGTATATTTTCATGAAACTTAAAACAATATTTTTCTACTACTGTATAAATAAGAAAACTTTGTGGTCCTAGCAAAGCGAATGATAACGAAAGAGAACCTTCGTGTTACCTGGTAGCTACGAAAGTAATATTTTCAGCGCCTGGACAAAAGTAAGAGTAAAAAAAAAGAAAATATGCTTGTGGGAAATATTAGAATTTATTTATAAAAAGTCACTAATTTATGACAAAATATTTTAAAAACTAGGTTAGGTATTGACATTAAAAGTAATTGTGCAATTTGAGCAATTAGCAAAAGAAATTGGAGGAATAATACTTGAATTAACAGTTTTTAAATTTGTTGTTGGGGTATCGTTATCACCTTTAACTACGTTAATATTCATATTTTTCACTGTTACTTCATTAGAGGAAATATTGGTAGGAATTTCGTGTAAAATCTTCTTTGAAATTTCCACCTTATTACTATAGGATTCAGCAATATATCCCTCCGCAACAGAAGACGACTTCCAACCTCCATGCCTTTTTAAGTCCAAAATATCGACATCCGAAGCATTGGCAAGGAACGTAGTTGACGTTTTTCTAAAAGAATGGCCAGTGTATCTACTGATGTCTTCAAGCTTCAAAAACTTCGCAATTTCTAAATTTTAAAATGTCTACTTCCTAGGTAACGATACGAAGCCCACGAAACCGCGATTGAAAGAGAGATACAGGAGATTTCGCGTAGATGATGATGACGTCGGTGACTTCTTTACTAAACGATCGGACTATATATCTTCACATTCGTTTCTTATAAGTAGTATTTTTAGATGTACTTGCAATTTACATATAGGTCTATAATAATATTACCGAGATACGAAGAAAATACAAAAGACTAAAAAGTTGCACCTTTTATTGCTGAGTTTGGATAATGTATAAAAACCTCATAAAAATTCAGTGGCGTACTTAAAAATACAGATTTTTCTTTAAAACTTTAACATCCGGACATATGTTTATAGGAACTTTTTTTTATAAAAAAAACATAGGAACACACCTCCTTAAGTTTCGTACCGTTGTTAGGAAAACCCTGTATTTTTAAAAAACAAAAAAACTAATATTTATTTTTTTTCCTGGTTTAGACCTGCTACTTTGCCACTCCCGTGGCGCAGTAAACAGAGCTTTGATCTTTGAAGCCAGAAGTCGCCGGTTCGATTTCCAGCGGGTGAGACATATTTGGGTAGCAGTTATTTAAAAATTACGACCGTGGTGGCACTGCCGCGTTGTCTAAAAGGTGCTGTAAAATGCATACCTGCATGTTTCAGTGCTTGGACAACGTTGATGGAACAGGGGGAACGATGGGTTAAACATCTAATAACCCAACACCTACGGTACTCTAGTATTTAGGCATATGCCTTCGTGGGATGTCAAAAACATAAAAAAGAGGTCTGCAGTTCCGTGTTGGGGTATAATAGGACAAGTATGTGAAAAGTTGCCAGCTTACCTCAAATACCTACCCAAAAATTGGTGCCAGCTCTTAGACCACTTGGATTTTTCCCTTCTACACTTTGTATGTGTCCCAAATCCTACCTTCCTTGGAATATTGTTATTATATCTGGGGCATGGAGTTCCCTACAACCCTAAGCATTCTTGATTTTATTTAAGGAATAGCTGTCCACCTCATTAACGATTCTTCACTTACAGAAAGGCTTTCCTTTCTTGCCCATTGTCGGGATGTGGGGAATTTATCGCTTTTTAATAGTACTTTTATCGCTTCTGATCTGAAGAATTGACCAAGATAACTTACGGTTCTCAACAGAGAAACTCGTGGTGCCGCCCGTATGCATCCATATACGGTCCAACTGGACAGGCCCCAAACTTTGTTCGTTCTTTTATCCCTAGAGCTTTTTAAATTTCGTGTCAACAAACTTCCTCTTAACACCGGTACGTTAGTATTTAGTCGTTTAGCCTTCGCCGATTATCCAAAGTTAAAGAAAAAGTAATTTATTTCACACTACGTAAAGTGTAAAAGGAACTAACTTTTTTAACAGCGCGCCAATTTTCACACCTTGGGTAATTTTTTATTTCTTGCCAAGTAGAGCTCATTTTAGTAACAATTTATGCAATATTACAGTAAAGTCGACATCGAATTAACCAGGAGAACAAGTTTCCACAAATTTGGCCATTCTTTTTTGTGCCAATAAATTAATATTTCTCAATTGGTAGATAAATTTAATAAACATTATGTTATAATAAGATTAATAATAAATTCTATTTATTCCTAATTAAGTATGAAATTTATGATGTCGTAGAAAAATAAAGTGTGCAACACATGCATAAAGTGCCTTTTTAAGTCCTATTTGTTAAAAAAATATGACCTTTTGCACTTGTTACATAAATTACCATTATTTTGAGTTTTAGATCTTTATTTTTTTCTTACAAGAGCAAAAGTAACAACATTCAAAATCCTGAATGCTTTAGCAAACTGTCTATGGATATCAAAAACAAAAGTTTAATAGCTCCACAGCAGGATTGCGGACTGAGATCGATTTACATAACAAAGAGACGTAGTTCGAAACCCATGATGTGAATTCACACCAGTTTTAACTCATTACGAAACGAAAACTATACACTTAATTATTTATTTTATTTGATTTAAATTATACCATTGGCGTCACATGAAAAACCCCACTTTGTATTTTATTCGGTAAGGTGACATATTGTGACGAATATTTTGAATTACATAGGGGCTCTTTTACGTCACTCGGACAAATGTACCATATGGAACTATCTTCTTGGACCATAAGACCGGTGGACAAAAAAACTATCTTTTTATTTTCACTATAAGACTAGACCACAGAAACTATTTGACTAACTAAATTTAGTACTGGTATACCCCCACTAGGGGTAGCCCGTACAGGGGCTTAACTAAAGCTTTAACTTTTCACTTGACTTCACTTTGACAACTAACTTCTTATCTAATATTTTTCTAATTTTTTCCTTCCCCATTATTAGGGAGTTTCTGTATATGTACAAAGTTGAACTTAGTATTTTGGTAACTTAGCACGTTGTTGACTCTGAATAAAATAATATAACCTAGACCCTGTTATTGTTTGTTGACAAAAAACCTTGCACTATATTTTCGATTATTTGTTTACATTTTTTGAATGTGATTTCTTTAATACCGAAATAATTAAATAACTATTAAAATTATTAAAACCCATATACCCCCTATACAGGGTGTTCAAAACGGTAAGATAACGCCGCACGGTGCGTCGATATGTGGTTCTCATTATAAAACAGAAAAGTGTCCTGCCATTTTTGGCTGATAATCTAGAAGGGTTATATTTAAAAATAATAATATTTTTATATGTACGATTTTTATTTATGAAATTATATCATTTTAAATTCTGCCTTGCAAAAACCTTAAAAGCAAAAGTTTAGGATTTGATATGGATTTTCAAAAATACATCAAAAACCATCATTTTGTTTTTGAGGGCATCTTACTTGTGAAAGAGTAAGTAAATATTATTTGTATTAATGAGCTGCAACTTTCTATGAAATTTAATTTTTAGTTACGAGAGGTCCCGAAAACACAAGAAACATATAAAAATTTAAAAAACAAATATGGTCCCTCCCATGACTTCTGTAGTTTCGGTGAACGCCCCTTGGTTCTTCTCGGATTGTATAACCAAACTTTTTCACCGACGACGAATCCCTGATGGTTAGCTTTCAAGTCATAGCGGGATTTCATACGGTCACTTCCTTTTTGTAACTTGGTACGCACCTCTTCATGTATCCTCTGTAGCTGTTTACTTAGTTGACTTACATAGTCTTCTGCTGGTTCTTCATTGGTGGAAGGTCGTCCTGTAAGCAAGTCAACTGGAAGGCATATTTCCGCTCCGAAAATTACTTTAGCAGGTGTTTGGCCAGTAGTTTCGTGAATTGCGGAGCGGTATGCTAATAAAAACGGCTGTATGCAGTTATCCCAGTCACTTTGTTGGTTATTTACTTTAATTTTCAGGTAGTTATCAAGTGTTCTGTTAAACCGCTCTACCATACCATCGGACTGGGGATGAAGAGGTGTTCTTCTTGTTTTATGGATTCCCAGGAGATTACAAAGGTTCTTGAAAAGATCGGACTCAAAGTTTCTGCCCCGATCGGAATGTATTTCTCTAGGAACTCCATAGCGACAAATTTTCTTAGTTTGGTGTTATTGGTATTTAGCTTAGTATTTGTTTATGTCGTAACGTAATTGAAAGTAAATAATATAAAACATTTTAAACGAAACAAGTTATTGTGTTTATTGAATGGTTTAGAAATATGCAATCTAATGGATTTTTTTAACTAAGCAAGATACGAAAAATGTCAAGGGACAGAAAAGTTGTATCTTTCTTTGCCAACCCTAAAGACATTACAAAAGTTGTATTTAAGTCACTGGCGTACATTTTTTTGTCAGAAATATTTGTTAAAGTGCCGCTAGAGACGCCACTGGACTTAAGAAATTTAATAAAGTCAGAGCCAAAGTAGCCTCTTAGAAATAACATTATCAAATCACATTTAAATTGAATAAAGGATATTAACGATATTTATAAAAAGCAAATTAAAAAAAAAGGTTGAATGACCTGTATCTTGAAAACTATGCAATTTTGGACCTATGTTTATAAAAACTATTTTTCATAAAATTAGCTCATAAATAAGCTTTTATATTTCTACCGTAACCCTGTATATTTTTGTAAATTGACTCCTATTTTTTAATTACCCTGTATAATAATATTACAGTATTGCTTTCTGTATTAGCAAAGCATTGTACCCTACTCAATTTTTATAACACAACTATTTTGGTGCAATAAGACTGATAGTATTTTTGTCCCGAAATACCTATTTCTCAACGCATTGTGCGCCGCAATAACGCTGATCTTGATGGATTGCCAATGTTATATCCTGCGCGAAACAAAAGTTACATTTCATGGGCGAAAAAAACCGGTTTGTGCGCAAGCCAGTTAATGGTAAACGCACCCGGGGCCAAACAAACTATCCGCATTATAGGAAAGAATTTGTTGACGGCGCCCTGGTTTTCTGTTCGAAGTACGGTAGCTAATGAGCGTCACGGTAAGACCGCGAACGGAGGGCACGGGGTGTTGGTGTTTGTATTTTGCCACGGGTTTTAAGTGCGCATGTTCGTCCTACCACTGCGCGAGGTCGTAAAAATCCGAAAAATGCTTTTTGCCACTGCGGATCTAAATGTAGGTTATCTATGCGCAACAACGATTAGAAATCATAAATCAGTATTTTCAAAAAAAAAAGAACATATAGGCGAATTGACAATCTTTAAAAATATTTCATTAAAATTTATTTTAAATTTTTAATCTTCAGTTTAATCCTAAGATTTATTTGCGTAGTTTACCGACACTTTTAGAATACCGGACATAGGTTTATAAGGATTTCCTCTGCTTTTAAAACATAACTCTGAATAGAAATTTATTAAGTTTAACAGTATTTTTGCGTAGTTACACTGACATTTAACTTTTTAATACTATTATCTCTACAGCGGGACAACGCGCCTTAAAACTTTTAATCTCCAAATAAATTTCCAAGTTAGGTACGAAGTGGATATTTTACCTGATGTAATTTTATGCCAAGCATACATTTTTAAATTGTATTTACGTACAATTTAATTTTCGGGATTTAAAAAATGACTATTTAATAATAATTCTTTAATTAATTTATTGGTTTTTAAATTTAATGGTAAAATGAGAAACCACAGATTCGTATGCCAAAATATTGGGATTAAACCAAGGGGTAAACCACTAAATAAAATGTGTGCAGCACAATTTCACTTTCTTATATAATTCCACCACTATTTCATACAATTCCACACAAGGAGAAACCACTGATTTCGTATACCAAAATATTAGAATTAAACCAAGGGGTAAACCACTAAAAAAATGTATACAGCACAATTTCACTTTCTTATATAATTTCACCACTATTCCACACAAAGAGAAACCACAGATTTCGTATGCCAAAATATTGGAATTAAACCACTAAAAAAATGTCACAATGTCACTTTTTTATACATACAATTCCACCACTATTCCGCAAAAAGAGATACCACAGATTTCATATGTCAAAATATTATGATTAAACCAAGGGGTAAACCACTAAAAAAAATTGTACGCCACAATTTTACTTTTTTATACATATAATTCAACCACTATTTCACACAAAGAGATACCACAGATTTCGTATGCCAAAATATTGAGATTAAATCAAGGGGTAAACCACTAAAAAAATTTGTACACCACAATTTCACTTTTTTATATAATTCCACCACAATTCCACACAATTCCACACAATTCCACACAATTTCCACACAACTTCACGATAATTTCACATAATGTCATCACAATTCCCCTTTAATTGTAGACAATTATGATATACAGTAGCGGATCAAAGCCTGTTTTCTTCTGAAACAAAGAGTATATGTCGCGCCCTTGTGATCAATGTCCAACTAAGACAACTGTTTAATCAAAAATACATTTCTGATCGTTAAAAAATTAAAGAACAAAGAAGAAACTCATTAAAAAAAGCACGCTAGAACAAAATGGGGTTAGAAAGAAACACAAAATACTATTATTACCAGTAAAATTTAAAGATCTGCCAACGCTTACTACACCGGGATAATTAGACGATTCCACATATTTTCACACACTTCCACAACAATTCCACATAATTTCTTTAAAATTTTACTTTATCTTTCCTGATATAACATTCCATGTAATTACATCTGCTTGTACACCACAATTCCTCAATGGTTTACCCCTCGGATTAAACTTAACATAGCTGAGCAAAAATCACATCAAGTGGACCCCACATTTTTCACTTAAATATGAAAACTAAATGTATGTATTTTTTTAACTAATGACAGTTGATCCCCAAAAAAGTTATTTTTTTAATTTTTTACCAACATTTTTAACAATAATAATTGTTTAATAATATTAATATTCCAAATGGTAATAAAGGAGAAATTAAATGCATCATAAGTTTAAAAGATAAATTAGTTCAAAACAACTTAATTCTTTGCAAAGCAGACAAAGGTAACACGGTTACAATTTTAACTAAAATAGACTATATTAATAAGGTAGAACATTTATTAGAAGACAGCAATATAATTAAAATACCAAATGACCCCACAAACAAACATCAAACTGAAATTATTAAGATACTTAAAAATAGTCCCATTATCACACAAAATCAACCATATAAGCTTAAAGTAATAAACCCTTCGACACCTCTATTATATGGTTTACCAAAAATTCACAAAGAAGATAACCCCATTAGACCGGTCATTTCATATGTTAACGCTCCTTGTTATAAACTTGCAAAAGAATTAAGTAAGATACTACCCGATTTAATTAATTTTCAGTCCCCGCACTCAATAAAAAATTCTTTTCAATTTATCGAATTTACGGGACCTAACGATTCCAAACAATTCAAAATTAGTTTCTTTTGATGTAAAAGGTCTTTTTACCTCAATTCCAATAAAAGAAGTCATAGAAATTTTAAATAACTTAATCGGTGCCTCAAACTTAGATATTGAAACAAAAACAGAATTAAAAAATGCAGTTCGAACATGCCTAAATCAAAATTCTTTTAAATTTAATGGTGAATTTTATAAACAAAATGATGGCCTGCCTATGGGCTCTCCAATTTCTCCTTTATTGTCGGAAATTTTTATGGCTCATTTTGAAAAAGTTTTATTTAACTCTAATAATCAACTAATTAAACACATTTTTTATTGGAAAAGATATGTAGACGATGTTTTTTGCATTTGGAATAGTACAGAGAGAAATTTAGATAAGTTTTTAAATTTTCTAAACTCAATAAATAGCAACATTCAGTTCACTATGGAAAAAGGAACTAAAAATGAGATAAATTTTTTGGATATAAACATTAAAAATATTGACAACCACATTGAATTCGATATTTACAGAAAACCAACGACGACAGACACGGTAATAAATTACGCATCGAACCAATCATGGAAAATAAAATTATCTTCTTTTCATAGTTTAATTCACAGACTTGTCACTTTCCCATTAAGTCAATCAAATTTTAACAAAGAACTCTGCATTATTAAACAAATAGCAAAAAACAACGGATATAAAGAATCACTTGTTGATAAATTGTTAACAAAGAAAAAACAAAAGTTAATTGCTAAAGAGTTTTATAGTATTACAGAACCTAAAAACAATAATTTTAAGTTTATCAATTATATACCAAACATCAGCAATAATGTATCCAATAGGCTAGATAAGTTAGGCTGTAAAACTGTGTCTGTAAATAAGAGTAACCTAGATAGATTATTAGTTAACAATAAAGACAAAACAGAAAAATTAGATATGTCAGGGGTTTATAAAGTTAATTGCGCAGACTGTAATGCGGAATATATTGGTCAAAGTGGAAGGAGCATAAAAAACAGAATAAAAGAACACAAAACATCAATTTTAAATGATTTAAAAAACACAGGCATTTCAACACATTGTATAAAACAAAACCACTTTATAGATCTTAATAATGTTAAACTACTCCATAGAGAAAACAAAGGTAAAAAATTAAATTTATATGAACAACTAGAAATTAAAAAATCACTTATAGACAATACAACTCTTTCTACCAATGATCAAATAAATTTCGCAGATATGCCAATTATAAATAAATTTATTACCACATCTGGGCCGCATAATAAAACCCCTAATAATATTTTATAGACCTTTTGGGAAAAACGTGTTAAATGGTTCTGTTTGTAAATATTTCTCTTTTTAAGTTTAGTATACGAAGTACTCTTGATAAAGCCCTAGAAAGGCGAAACAATTGTAGAGTAATGCTCTAATAATTTTGAAACATTAAAAAGCAATTTTTTCTATTTAGTATTAACAATAAAAATGTTGAGTACTTTTAATTAAAAAATTAATTCCTAAGTAACCATCAAAGATAAATTAATAAAGTTTTTAGAATTTATTGTAAGATATTTATATAATATAAAAACTTAATATATATTTTAATATTAGCCTATTGTTAATTTACTTTTAAATAAACAAATGCAAATTCGATGGCTTTTCCCTCGTGAAATAGATTTGTTTTTATTAACACGCTTTTATTAGCTTAGGTTGTATCTATCTATCTATCTATCTATCTATCTATGTAACGGAATCTTTGAGCCTAATTTTTACCAACTCCCAGCGATTCAATTTCTTTGAAACTTTGCACACGTATCAAGGACCGATGACAATGCCATAATTTAAAAACAGTATCCCGTTATCCTGATTGGGACCGCCAGGATAAATCTGTGTCCTAATACTACTCTTGACAAAATGGCGAAGGAATTTTTAGTGAATAAACTGGAGCATTTTTTTACATACATACATACATACATGCATATCGAACTAAAAAATGAAAAATAAATAATAGTTAAAACAAAAACTAAAAAACACGCTTTTATATGCAACCGAACTAAAAATTAGAAAATAATTTTTCATTACAAAGAGTTTTTCCCTTCAGAATAAAAGCGTGGGGTGCTTAATATATTAAATGTTATAATTATTCTATTTGCAAATATCTATGAGGGAAAAGTTATGAAAAAATAGTAAAATGCACCCCACGCTTTTTACTCTGAAGTGACAAGCTCTTTGTAATGAAAAATTATTTTCTAATTTTTAGTTCGGTTGCATATAAAAGCGTGTTTTTAGTTTTTTAAACTATTATTTATTTTGTCAGTTACATGCTCTATACTGGTTGAGCAGGTAGCTATTGGGATATCGTCAAATAAAGTAACAAAAAAGGATGTATGTAACTAATCCAATCAGATGTGTTTACATGCAGGTATTCACGTTAGATTGTCTCTTTTCTTTACATTGCCTATCTGTTATGTTATTTAGCTGATTCTCTATATTCAGTTTAATGTTTTCTACACAATAACCTCCTTTGTAGGAATCTTTCTGAGTAACAGTTTTCGAGATATTTGGTAATTTTTTTCTTTTTTTTTTGAAGTTGGAAAGTAACCGTTACTTGATGGCCATATTTTGATTTCGGACTGTTGTTTTGGAGACAAAATTAAATCAAAAACATCTTTAGGTCTTATACTTCTTTTTATTTTGTAAAAAGTTGTTATTTTTGATCATTAAAAATAAAATTCACACCTCAGACAGTGGATAAAAAAAGCACCACAGACATCGTGGGTTTTTCTTTTATGAGAATTTTTACCTTTTTATGTATTTTCTTTCAATTTGACGCCATTTAATTTACGGCTGTATTTAAGCTTTTAAACTTTAGCCAAATTGCTTCGTTGTTTGATTAATCGATAAATTTCTTATTACCTAAATTAATTAGCTAAAACTTTTATTAGTTTTAATATCAAAAATAGTTTTAGCTATAGCTCGATTTAGGGAAAATAAAATCGTTATTTATACAGTGTGTCTATTTAAGTTCGCACCATATGGAAAATTTTTTTATTATTAATTTTTCGTAAAAGAGTTATTCTTTACAAATTTTGCATGGTTCAAAACAATTTTTTTTTATCTTTGGACAAACCACGAAGGCTAAAAGTCTAAATACTAGCGCACCGTGCGTGTCTTAAGCGAGGTAAGAGGGAGTTTGTTGACACAGGACTTAAATACTTGAAGATTTGGGGGAAGGAAAGACCTCCGCGGGCAGCAGGTTAAAAGATCGAACAAAGTGAGAAGTTCGGGGCCTGTCCAGTTGGATCGTATAGGGATGCATACGCGCAGAACCACGAGTTTCTCTGTTGGAAAGCGTGAGTAGAGGAACTATATTGGACAATTCTTCAGAGCAGAAGCCATGGAAGTACCTATAAAAAGCAATAAATCCCCCACAGCCCGACGATGGGCAAGAGAGGGAAGCCTTTCTGTAAGTGAAGGATCATTAATTAGAATCATTAATCATCATATATTAATTTTTGCAGTGGTATATGAGGTATATCAAAAAATATAAAATTTGCCCAAGGTAAAGTGCCTTTATTTTTCATAATATCGAAAATTTTTATAAGGAAAAAATGTTTTGGAATAAAAATAACATTTATATGGAAACTTGTTTATTTTTAAATTTCAAGTAGTCACAGAAACGCTCGGTATGGCACAAAAAAAATACATACTGTAGTATGTATGTTGAAAGATAAAACTTCGGTTGTTTAAGTGAGAGAGTTTTACGGTATTTTTTAACATTCCATAGCACGTGTTCTTCTAAAGATTAAAATATTATTTTCTTTATTATATAATTACAATTTATGACTTGCTAATGCCTCAAAGAGAGGCGAAACGTCGCCAAAATAATTTTTTTGACATTTTACGTTTTATGGTCTTTTATTGGGAACGTTTTTTAAGTAATGCTATAAAGGCTTTTCACGTAAGCAGTTTATTTTTACTTAAACAAAACCCTTAAGATTAACTTCTTAAGAAAAGTAAAGCTTCTTTTCCAAAAACAATACAAAAACACTTTAAGAGGCTTAATTGGTTATAAACAGACAAAAAAACTTAATTACAGGAAAAAAACAGTATTATAGGCTTTCCTTTGGCTGTAAAAAAACAAAAATGTTCTTAATATTGATTTATTTTGATATTGGATGTTAAGTTACAAACTTAAATATTAAAAATTAGGTTTTTATGAGTCTTATAAAAATAAAAAATATTTTGTGGTAAATTTTATTAACAGCACATTTAATGGATACTATATCATAAAGTTTTTTGGCCAAAAAGTCGGTCCAAGTGAATATTTTAGGAATATAAAAAAACTGTTTGCAAAAAACAAGTTTTTTAACTGGTTGGTTTTGTACAAAATGTAATTTTTTTAACAATATTCTGTCGACTGAGACATGGGACCCACACCAGATTTATACCAGATGCTATTGATGCTGAGAGACAAACTTTGGTAAAATTTTTTTATTTTGGAATGTGTAAAAAAGTTGATTGTTCTACCTCGGTATTAATGTACCCAAGGCACTCTTTCTGCGGTCTTCGAGTAGTGCGGTTCATGTTTATGTAGAGGTCTACATAGACTTCCTGGGTAGGCGATTGAAGGCATCGTACGAGCGTGGCTGTACCCTTGGGGATCGAGAAAAGATTCACACTAAATTGGGGCTTCTTTCTTCTGGGGCTAAGCGCTGTGAGAGAAGATTCCTAAAGCCTGAAGTTTTTACGTTTTGGTGTTGAACACATGGTGTCCTCGTGTGGTCGAGGAGGTGCGCACGCCTTGCGGAAATACGTCAGTGGTGAAAGTGACGGTTATGCGCGATACCAGTAGCAGCCGCTGGCTTGACAGTCACAATTTATGCATGTAGATAGAAAAAATGTGTTTTTAAACAGAAAATAAGTCTTGAGCAATAAAAGGAAAATCTGGGGGTCTAGAATCCGACAATCCAATTTTCCAACCACTTGACGATGGCTGAATGCATTAAGTGTGAAAGCCAAAAACCGAAAATAGAATAGAATAGAATGTACCCAAGGGCGTCGCTGCTAGGATTTTTCAATTTAGTTTAGCTAAAAGTTAATTTTTTTCTTTGTGCCCCCCTTTTCCTAAAAAAATCTAAGTTTTAGAAGCGAATTCTCTATTTGTATTTGTTTTTGTATATTTAATGAAATTTTATAGACAAATTCCAAATTTTGCTAAATTTTCTATATTTTTTAAAAACTGTTTCCAGATGAAATATTTCCACGCTAATTTTTTTATGCAAGATTTTCAGATGCTCCTAATTTTCAGAAAATGTAAGATATTTTTGCGAAATTTAAAATTTGTCGATAAAACTTGATTCACCACAAAAAGAAATACAAATAGAGTATTTGCTTCTAAAATTTGTTTTTTCTAGGACACAGCTTTGATCTTCGAAGCCAGAAGTCGCCGGTTTGATTCCCAGCGGGGAGAGACATATTTAGGTAGCAGTTATTTAACAATAACGACCGTGGTGGCACTACCGCGTTGTCTAAAAGGTGCTGTGAAATGCATAACTGCATGTTGCAGTGCTTGGACAACGTTGACGGAACAGGGGGAACGATTGGCTAAACATCTAATAACCCGACACTCACGGTATTTAGGCATATGCCTTCGTGGAATATCGACTTCCTTGGGTACATTACATACCGAGATGGAAAGTGCTTTATTACTGTCAAGAGAAAAGGATGGTTTACACAAGGTTAGTTTATATTTATAAGGTTGCGACATATCCTCAACTTTTAGGCGGTTTGAGGTCGGGGACGCAAGGAAGGGCACTCCACGGAGAAAAGTTGGCAAGACTGGGTAAAATCAAAGCTGATGATCAATCCAGTGGCGTCTAGAATTTGCGCATTTCATTTTGCATTGTTTTGGAAGTGATATTTGTTGAAAGATGTAATTCCAAATGTGTTTTATTAAAAGTAAAAGAATTTACAACTTAATAATAATTAAAAACTGTTGTATAAATGGTTGTTCTACTAATACAATAAACTGTATATCTCCGGCACTGAACAACATGGTCGAAAAATGGGAGATGTGACGTCATAACACGTCAAAGCAATATGGCCGAATGTCGTGACCTTATATAGACCGACTTTGGGTTTACAGAGGCACGGAGCGCGAAGGTAAACCATTTCTCAAGACAGTAATGGGACTTTTCACTAGGTTTGTATACAGGGTGTTTCCTAACTACGGAACGAAACTTAAGGGGGTGCTTTCTTATGTTCTTTTATGAAAAAAGTTCTTATAAACATATGTCCGGACTTGCTTCCATTCTAAGATACAGAGCGTTATGGTTTTTAAAAAAGTCGGTATCTTTTAAATATCTTAGAAACCCTTTAAAAGATTAGAATACAATTTGGGACAATGATTTAAGTTAAAAATGCGCTTGTAAAGCTTTGCCTAAATTAGTATATTTGGGTCCAGTGGCGTCTCAGTGGCCACCAAAGCCAATATTATTGTGAAAAAAGTAGGCCACTAACTTTTAATAAAGTTTTAATATTTTTTTCTTATTAAGCAATTAAAAATTTAACGTTTAAGTCCCTTGTATTTTCTTTCAAGATAAAATAGTTCTCTACAACATTTACTTATACAATTTTGTCCTATTTTTGAAAATAAAAGTTCTTTACTCCCGGGTATTTTTATATTTTTAGTTATGTTATAACTCGCCCTGTATATTACCAATCGGAGTAAAAATTTTGTATTTATCAGTTTTGGATCATGCGATCAGTTTTCCCAAAAAAACGTTTAAAAATTTAAAAATTTTGGGTCCATTTGTCCTCTTGTAACACCTTTTGGGACATACTGTATATTGTTTTTAATTCCTTAATAACAGTTAGTAAAGTCCAGACAATAATAGCTATTTATGTATCAAGGGCGTTACTAGGACTATAATGGGAGTATAAATAATATAACCAAGTATTCCACCCTAAGGTCTACGTTGATGGTCTATGAAAATATAGACATTTCGCCATACCATCGTCCCATATCTTTTTAAAAGTTAAGTCGAAAGGATACGTCCCGAAGAAGTCTAAAGTTTTGGGAGGAGAACAAATATTAAAATTTATTAAGAAAGCTACTGATGATATCTACTCGGTACACAAAGTCATATTGGTAATGGGTATTTTTGGAGGTTAAGACGAGATGAGTTGGTCAAAATGACTATTAATGACATTGAAGATAGAGGAACAGCCTTGGTTATAAAGGTACCAGAAACTAAAACTTCAACTTCAAAAAGTTTTACTATCATTAAAGAAGATTTAGGCGCTTTAAATTTAATAAAAAAGTACACAACATTAAGACCAGGTGGAATAAAGGAGCGAAGATTCTTTTACCTATAGAAAGGGTCGATGTACAGTACAACCCATTGGAAAAAATACCATAGGAAGCGTCCCAACATTGATCGCAAAATTTTTAAAATTGGATAATGCAGAAGCTTACACCGGCCACTGTTTGCGTCGCACATTGTCAACTTTACTTGTTGAGGCAGCTGCTTCGTTTGAAACGCTAAAACAACATGGGAAATGGAAAAGCTCGTCAGTAGCTGAAGGATATATAGAAGAAAGTATTTCATCCAAAAACAAAGTAGGCAAAATGATTGTCAATTCAGTTAATTCCGAGGTTAATTCCGTATCGACTATTGAAAATTCTTTAATGGACTATTCTTCTATACAAAATAGCGTTAGCGCTACCACCGCTGCTACCATCACAAAAAACACCGACCATTCTATAGTGGGATCAGCTACATTTTCCGGGACATTTCAAAATTGTAGTTTTCATTTTGGAAATAAAGTTTAATTTTAGTATTGTTTAAAGAAAAAATATTTTTGTATAAACTTGATCTTTATTGTGAGAGAAATAAAATTGGATAAGCAATAAAATTTCCATATTAGCGCATTAGGGCATTATAAGCGAGCATTATCATAATGCCCGCTTATAATGCCCTAGGTGTGATAGCAGGTATTATTGCTACCATAACATATTCCGTTTCTAAGCTATTACGGATCAATAATAGATGAGTAAAACATAAAAAAATAAAAAAGCCATTTTCCTTTTAAACCAAAAGTGTTAATTACCCTTTTTATATCCAGGCTTTTATTTAAATTTTCGAACACAATTTTCTTTCGCAAAGTTACAACCTAAAAGTTCTGCAGCCTTAATTTACGCAAAGTGGTTTATTGGAAATATAAAAAAAAACTACAGGCTAAAATATTCCACGATCCCTTCTAAATGTGTTTGCTTTTCTTAAAGTCTGACTAATGGAATGGAAGCAAAAAAGAAACAATGACACTTGGAAAATTTATAGGCGGGCAGAAAAATTTATGACCCATGAGAGAAAAATCAGTTTTAATTTTTTCTTATTATTTATATTCGTTATTTAAATTCCTTAATTTGCTTTTAGTCTTTTAATTCCCCAGATGAAATTAGATTTATTGTCACAGAAGAACGAAAAAATTCTATTATACAGTGAGGTTGCCTGGGCTAAAACAAATTAATTTATATATACAGTGGCTCTCAAAAATATGCGGACACAATTCTTATGTAGATTTGAATTTCAAAAATAATTATATGTCTTTTGTTAGTTTACAACTAAGCATTTGATTTTTTTATCTTTGGACAAACCACGAAGGCTAAAAGCCTAAATACTAACGTACCGTGGGTGTCTTAAGCGAGGTAAGAGGGAGTTTGTTGACACGGGACCTAAATAGTTGAAGATTTGGGGGAAGGAAAGACTTCCGCGGGCAGCAGGTTCCACAATCTAGAAACTCTAGGGATAAAAGAACAAACAAAGTGGGAAGTTCGGGACCTGTCCAGTTGGACCGTATAGGGATGCATACGCGCGTAACAATGAGTTTCTCTGTTGGGAACCGTGAGTGGAGGAACAATACTGGACAATTCTTCAGAGCAGAAACCATGAAAGTACCTATAAAAAGCGATAAATCCCCCACAGCCCGACGATGGGCAAGAGAGGGAAGCCTTTCTGTAAGTGAAGAGTCATTAATGAGACGAATAGCTCTTCTTTGAATAGAATCAAGAATGTTTAGGGTTGTGGGGAACGCCATGCCCCAGATATGAGAACAATATTCCAAGGGAGGTCGGATTTGGGACACATATAAAGTGTATAAATTAGAAGGGGAGAAATACTTTTGGCTCGAAAGAGAAATCCAAGCTTTTTGAAGCTGCCGTGGCTATAGATACAATGTGTTTATGCCAGTTTAGGTTACTTTCAAATGTGACGCCCAAAAGATTGAAGGTGTCTTTGCTCTGTAAAACTTGGCTGCTCATAAGTAGAGGATGAGTATTTGATGACTCTTTTGCGACAAGGAACATTATTGTGTTTTGGATGCATTAAAATGGACGAGATTTTTGGCGCCCCAATCCAATATTAAATTAAGATCCTGCGAAAGAGATATCTGCATCGCTCTCCGCCTGTTTTCCAAGTCAGGTTTAGTGATGGGTTTAGGAACCTGAAAACTGGAGTGAAGGGTACTATCGTCGGCCAAACTATGAATGGAATTAGTTGTGGACGAGAGAAGGTCGTTGATGTGAAGAAGAAACAATGTTGGTGCTAGAACTGAGCCCTGAGGGACTCCAGCATTTACTTGGTGAAAGCTTGAAGAATGGCCGTCCACAATAACTGATATACGACGATCAGATAGATAACTAGAGAGATAAGTACAGAGTTTAGTTGAAAGACAATAGGAGGGAAGTTTATTAAGAAGTGCGGCATGCCAGACCTGGTCAAAAGCTTTGGATATATCGAGAGCAACGATCTGGGACTCACCTAGAAACTCAAGAGACTTATTTCAGCAGTGTGATACGAAGGAAATAAGATCTGCTGTAGATCTTTTGTGGCGAAATCCATACTGCCTGTCATGCAAAAGTTTGTGTTTTTCTATGTACTTAAGAATTTGTGAATTAATTAATTTTTCCATTATTTTACAAAGAACTGAGAGAATTGAAATTGGTCTATAGTTAGATGGAAGAGATTTAGATCCTTTCTTGGCAATAGGTTGAACACGTGCGGCTTTCCAGCTCTCCGGAAAGATACCTGTGTCGCAAGAAATTCGAAAGAGCCGAGTTAAGATTGGTGGTGAATAATTGGTAAAAAAACAGTATGGGCAATATAAAATAGTAAATGACAAAACACTAATTTTTTGGTAACAAAAATATTTGGACTTTATTTTTTCAAACTTTAAAAATATACAGGGTAATGATGTGCAGGGCTAATGCTTGCCAGGTGATGATTGTCGTACTAAGCATGCTATGACTCATCACTATACAAGATTCTAACCTTACAGGCTTACGTTACTCGAAGGGTTCACTAGCTCTCCTACTAATAGGAAAACAGATAGTCTAACCCGAATACCGGCATGTTAAAATTTTGGATTAAATGACTAATTGTACATCCTATGTTGTTGTTTTACTAGCCGATACCTTTAACTATTGCTTATACAGTATACAACAAAGGATGTCAATGTCCAATCACAAATCTTTACATGCGAGTCTTCACATTAGACTGTTTCTTTTCCTCACATTGCCTATGTCTTAGTTATTTAGCTAAACCAGTATAAAGAAAATATGCAGAAGTGACTACAGTCACAGTCGTTTTGGATTTGCCAGTTTAAACTTTTTTTTTTGATACATATAGCAGGTATTCAGTTTAAAATAACACGTGAATTTTTCTATCACACTTACTACGTTCTCTTTTGTGTTATCTGAAAAAATATTATTTTAAACTTGCAAGTAAAGTACAAAATGTGCTTTTCAAATAAAGTTCTTTACAAGGAATTTCTATTTGACCAACGCTCTCAAAACTAGGTTGCTTCTTTTATATTTTTCATTTTTATCGCGCCTTTGCAAGTTTGAACATAAATAAAAGAATTTAATATTGATAGTGTGACTTTTTGCGTCATAAAATATTACAAGAGACAAAAATATTTCAAAAACTATAGGGGAAAGTGGGGTGGATTCATACAAGGGGCACCTACATACATTGAGTTTATCTGAAGTTTGACACGAAGTAAAATAGTAACGTAAGTGGGTGTGCACAGTTTTGTTTTTATGTGTGTTCACAGACTAGTGAAGTTTCAGAATTTTCGATGCGGTAAGATTGAGTGCACAACACGGAACGTGTTTTTGCCTAGCGTAAGTAATTTCATAACGTAACTTTGGACATATTTTATGGCACTTACTATTTTCTAGATTAATTATTGCTATTTAATCCTAATTATAATAATAATAATACAAAGGCACTAATTTAATGTGTAAATTAATATAGATAAATACGGTTTTTCTATTTCAATTTTATTAATTACCATGTGATGGTATGCAGATCCATACACAAGTATATGGGGCACATTCATACTGCATTATTGTACCCCTGACCCTTTAGGAATATTTTTTTAACTACTTTTTGTTACACCGACGATTATAGTTGTAAATATTATATAAAGTAGTTTAAGTTTTATTTTTACGGAAAAAACAGGGTGCTTTATGAACTTTGTGTCTTTGATGTATGATGATATTACCATAGATCTTAGGTCATAATCTGTTAATAACATAGGCATATTAATTTTAGGTTTTGTAAGAAGGTATCATTGTGTTAACTAGAGTTTTTTTCTTTGATATAATTAAGAATGTATAAGCAATATTTTTTTTACATTTTGAGATTTTTACTTTTAATAAATATAACTGACTAAAACAAAAAATGTTATTAAGTATCTTTGGTAGATAACCATACATGTAACGTAAAGACCGTTTAATGACACTCTGTTCACTATTCGTTATTTATGTTCATATCACGAAACTATTGCGATGTTAACATAGGCATTAACAAATTTGGATAAAACCTGTTTTTTAATTTTGAATTTTACTATTTGTTTTGTATGTTAGAAAATGCATTTGTATTTTTTTTTATAAAGTATGGTATAAAACAATAATAAACAATAATTATGAAGAATTAATAGTGATGTGAAATGTGCTCCTTCGGTTGTATGAATGTACCCCACTAATGGGGTACATTCATACATTTTGCTTTTTTTTTTGTAAAAGTCCTATGGAAACTCGCGCAGGTAGATTTTTAATAATATTAAGGTTCTACTACAATATAAAATAGTTAAACTACTAGTATGTCATAAATTAAAAGAGATATACCTAAAACACGGCATTCCACAAAGCAATATATAAAAATTGTATGAAACCTCCCCACTTTCCCCTATAGTGTTTTTAGGAAGTAACGTCACGATCAAATATTATAAAAGTTGCATAATACTTTTAAAGCAGTATTTTAGAAAATATTTTAGATAGACAGGGTGTTCTATTTAAAATATATAAAACTTTGGTATGCTACATACTAGCCAAAAAAAAGTTTTTTGAAAAACATATCAACAAGGCGACAAAAAGCAAATAACGTAAAGGTTTAATATAAATATTTAGAGGCCTATCTCCTTTAATTAAGTCGTTTTATTTTTACCTTTATTTTTGCGTAAAAGCTGTCTAAGTGTCGAGGTTAAAAATTATCTGCACGTATACCTTCAGGAAATTATATTGCCTACAAAAAACGTCCTTTAAAATTTTCGCCAGACGAGTCGTCTTCAAAAATAAAGCTTTAAACATTGATATGTTTTTTAGATTCACTTGTTTTATTTTGCTATTTTATAAGTAACAAAACAAAAATATTAAGAGGAACAATATAGACTTTTAAAGGGAATTTATTGCTCTAAAACAAGGTCTTGTTACGTATTTACGACAAATCATTTATTTAAAAGTTATTCACAATTTAACTTAAGAAATTAAATTATTGTTTTCTTCATTTTTAAATTAAATTTTAATCACCTACTGAAGCAAACATCATTAAAAATCATAATTTTATAAATGATATTGCTTAATATATCTAAATTTCATGATAGATCCAAACCTATTCTCGATTTATAGATATTTATTATACAAATAAGTAGATTTATTGTCTTAAAATGTCTTAAAATAAGACAAGTGAGTACAATATGTACAAGCCGCTTACACCAATTGTTTATTTAGACCTATCGAGGTCGTTTCTGATTCACTTACTTTAAATGCCCCAAAGCCTTACTTTACCCATCATATCTGTACTAAAATTACTATAAGGTAAATTATGGTCAAACATCTGACAATATGTTCCTGTGTATATTACTAAGTGGGCATGGTGAGCATATTGCTACCTATAAAGTAAAATTAGGTTGGGTTATGTTTTTGTCTAAAATGTTACTTTAAATCAATACCCTTTTACCACAATCAGACCTTTAATACCCATGTATAGAGCAAAAAATATTTCCGGTAATTGTCTAGAAACTGTCCGCAACTCTGATTTTGACAAAAAGTGGTATACAGGGGATTTTTGGGGGCTGATCACGAAAGAATTTTTAGTCGGAAACCTTTCGTTTTTGAGATATCCATTATCAAAGTTGGTATTTGTACTAACCTCATTTTTACTATATTTCCACTTCTTTTTGCACATTTTCTTTTATAAAACACTAAATTGACACACAATATTTTATAAACACCTTTTAAAACTTGTTTTTTATTTATTTTACACGTTTTATTTCATTAAATTGTAAATATTTTACCCCTTAACGCTGAAACCATGAATTCACATAAGTAGGTGTATGCATGGTTGCATACACGACTTGGTTTAAAGTAAAGCTTTTAAATTAGTTTAAAAAGACAAAAAATTAATAAAAAAACGTTTCTTAAAGGTTTTTTGATGTTAGAAATTTTGTGTGCCATATTAGTATTATAACACGACTTTTGTGCAAAAATAAAATATAGTGAAAATGAGGTAAGTACCAATACCAACTTTGATGATGGATATCTTAAAAACGAAACGATTCCGAATAAAAATTCTTTCGGATTCGTGATCAGCGCCCCAAAAACACCATATACCAAATTTGGTTAAAATCGGAGTTCCGAACAATTACCATATTTTCGTTTTACTAGCAGTTTTTTCGCAGCTTAAGGGGCTGAACATTCTTGCGGCAAAGTCGAGCGGTGTGGTCGTGGCGTGGTGGAAAAACCCTGTATGCTGCAAACCAGCAATTTTTCTGCAGGTGGCTCCCTCTATGGAAAAATATGGCCAGATTTCAAATCCCAACCCTAAAAGCCTTACAATACCAAATTTGGTCAAAAAATGTTTAATGTTAAAAAAATATTTAAAAATAAACAAAATGAAATTAAAACTTTGACACCCCCACACGGTCAACTTTGGGACTTTGGGAATTTGTGGTAGCTTTTTGTACAGACCTTTTAGAGACACCCTGTATTTGCAGCGTGGTCGCAAATCTTTTAATCCTTTTGATCCTTCTATAAAGTTTAAAGAAAATGCCTAACTTATACCTCTTTATTTACTGTAAATCCATTTGCTGTGGATTCTGTCGTTCACATTATATTCTGATTGAATAATTAGAAAAACATACTTTAAAAGCATTTCAAAGTCAATAAAAATTATCGTTTGTATATTAGGGACATTTCAAAGCATCAAACTGGATTTCATTCTGATGATTCGAGACATATTGTAATTTACTCCGACAAGCAAACCGTTTTTTTGCAAACAAATATCCGATGGAAAATTAATTCACTGAATTGTATCCGCAGTTGGTTTCTTGTGAAACATTTTTTAAATATTAATACTAAATAGGAAAAATTGCTTTTTAATGTTTCAATAATTATTAGAGCATTACTCTACAATTGTTTCGCCTTTCTAGGGCTTCATCAAGAGTACTTCGAATACTAAATTTAAAAAAGAGAAATATTTACAAACAGAACCATTTAACACGTTTTTCCCAAAAAGGTCTATAAAATATTATTAGGGGTTTTTATTATGGGGCCCAGATGTGGTAATAAATTTATTTATAATTGGCATATCTGCGAAATTTATTTGATCATTGGTAGAAAGAGTTGTATTGTCTATAAGTGATTTTTTAATTTCTAGTTGTTCATATAAATTTAATTTTTTACCTTTGTTTTCTCTATGGAGTAGTTTAACATTATTAAGATCTATAAAGTGGTTTTGTTCTATACAATGTGTTGAAATGCCTGTGTTTTTTAAACCATTTAAAATTGATGTTTTATGTTCTTTTATTCTGTTTTTTATGCTCCTTCCACTTTGACCAATATATTCCGCATTACAGTCTGCGCAATTAACTTTATAAACCCCTGACATATCTAATTTTTCTGTTTTGTCTTTATTGTTAACTAATAATCTACCTAGGTTACTCTTATTTACAGACACAGTTTTACAGCCTAACTTATCTAGTCTATTGGATACATTATTGCTGATGTTTGGTATATAATTGATAAACTTAAAATTATTGTTTTTAGGTTCTGTAATACTATAAAACTCTTTAGCAATTAACTTTTGTTTTTTCTTTGTTAACAATTTATCAATAAGTGATTCTTTGTAGCCGTTGTTTCTTGCTATTTGTTTAATAATGCAGAGTTCTTTGTTAAAATTTGATTGACTTAATGGGAAAGTGACAAGTCTGTGAATTAAACTATGAAAAGAAGATAGTTTTATTTTCCATGATTGGTTCGATGCGTAATTTATTACCGTGTCTGTCGTCGTTGGTTTTCTGTAAATATCGAATTCAATGTGGTTGTCAATATTTTTAATGTTTATATCCAAAAAATGTATCTCATTATTTTTATTTCCTTTTTCCATAGTGAACTGAATGTTGTTATTTATTGAGTTTAGAAAATTTAAAAACTTATCTAAATTTCTCTCTGTACTATTCCAAATGCAAAAAACATCGTCTACATATCTTTTCCAATAAAAAATGTGTTTAATTAGATGATTATTAGAGTTAAATAAAACTTTTTCAAAATGTGCCATAAAAATTTCCGACAATAAAGGAGAAATTGGAGAGCCCATAGGTAGGCCATCATTTTGTTTATAAAATTCACCATTAAATTTAAAAGAATTTTGATTTAGGCATGTCCGAACTGCATTTTTTAATTCTGTTTTGGTTTTAATATCTAAGTTAGAACCACCGATTAAATTATTTAAAATTTCTATAACTTCTTTTATTGGAATTGAGGTAAACAGACTTTTTACATCAAAAGAAACTAATTTTGAATTGTTTGGAATCGTTAGGTCCTTCGTAAATTCGATAAATTGAAAAGAATTTTTATTGAGTGCGGGGACTGAAAATTAATTAAATTGGGTAGTATCTTACTTAATTATTTTGCAAGTTTATAACAAGGAGCGTTAACATATGAAATGACCGGTCTAATGGGGTTATTTTCTTTGTGAATTTTTGGTAAACCATATAATAGAGGTGTCGAAGGGTTCATTACTTTAAGCTTATATGGAAAATTAATTGATGGTAAGTTATAAAGACTTTTGAAAAAAATAAAAATGTAGATTTAATTTCTATAGTACTGAAAAAAACAGCTATAACAAAATATCTCGGAAATTCTTATGGTTTATTTCTTTCTAAACTTTTTTTCTGCTTTAATATTAAAATAAAGTGAAAAAAAATAACTAATAATTTATTTCGATTATCTCTGTAATTTTCGGTTTTTGTTAAATATCTCATTTTATAAGAACAGATAATTCTTAAGCCTTGTTATAAATTACCCTAATAAAAGGTTCTTTGAGCATAGCGGCTACTTAATGACAGCATTTTATTATTATTAAAAGAATATTATTAATATTAAAAGAATTTTACATATTTTTTAGTAAACTGTTTTTCGTTTACCGTAATGAAAAAGAATTTGATACACGTTGCTTTAAATATTTTACTACCTATTAGAGTATGACGCACATATTTTTTAAAAACGTGATTTTTTATAGTTAAAAATTCCACACTACGGGTATTTAAATAGGTAATTAAATGTTTTTTTATCTTTGGACAAACCACGAAGACTAAAAGCCTAAATACTAACGTACCGTGGGTGTTTTAAGCAAGGTAAGAGGAAGTTTGTTAACACGGGACTTAAATACTTGAAGATTTGGGGGAAGGAAAGACCTCCGCTGGCACTAGGTTCCACAGTCTAGAAACTCTAGGGATAAAGAACGAACGAAATGGGAAGTTCGGGGCCTATCCAATTGAACCGTATAGGAATGCATACGCGCGGCACCACGAGTTTCTCTGTTGGGAGCTGCAAGAGGAGGGACTATACTGGATAATTCGTCGGAGCAGAAGCCGTAAAAGTATCTATAGAAGAGCGATAGATCTCCCACAGCTCGACGATGGGCAAGAGAAGGAAGTCTTTGAGTAAGTAAAGGATTATTAATAAGACGAACAGCCCTTCTTTGAATGGCATCAAGAATGCTGAGGGTTGTAGGGGATGCCATTCCCCAGACATGAGAACAATATTCCAGAGAGGGTCGAATTTGGGACACATACAAAGTGTATAAATTGGAAGGAGAAAAATACTTTTGGCTCGGAAAAGAAATTCAAACTTTTTTGAAGCCGCGGTGGCTATAGATACAATATGTTTATGCCAGTTAAGGTTATTCCCAAATGTGACGCCCACAAGGTTAAATGTGTCCCCGCTCTGCAAAACCTGGCCACTCATAAGCAAAGGATGAGTGTTTGATGATTTTTTTCGCGACAAGGAACATGACTGTGTTTTGGATGCATTAAATTGAACGAGATTTTTGGCGCCCCAATCCAATATCAAATTGAGATCCTGTGAAAGAGATATCTGCATCGCCCTGCGTTTGCTTTCCAAGTCGGGTTAAGAGATTGGTTTGGGAACCTGAAAAGTGGAGTTTTTGTATGAAAAAACTTTTTTCGTAAAATTTATAATAAATAAATTTTCTATATGGTGCGAACTTAAGTAGACACGCTGTAAGTATAACATACAAAATGATAAAAAAATATTTTAAAAATGGAACCCACGGTTCCTAGTAGTTGAAGCATATTTAAAAGCTATTATTAATCCCAAACATTCTTTCATTATAAATACTTTTCGTATTATTAAAAACACCGGTCAAAAGTAATACCCTTTTAAATTGTTGTGTAAATAGAAATTCCTGCCAGTTAATTACGCACATTTAAAGGAGCCACTGAATTTCATTAAAAACGTATTTGGACTCAAGCGTTTCTTTTTTTTTATTAATTACAGTTTTACAGTTTTAAATAATTTTTTTAGGTTTAAACAAAAAAAAAAGAATTTATTTATAAACAAGAACCAAAGCAAATACCGATAATAATAGGATCTAAAAAGGTCTTACATTTAGGAAGATTATACATACAGGGATGTACAGGATATTTCATTTAAGAGCCTGTATTTTAGCTCGGAAATCGTATTAGAAAAACAATTACATAAAAACGTATTTAAAAATCTATAGCCGCTTTTCCCACCGATAAATAACATATTTTTATTCATATCATCTAAGCTTTGCAACCCAATATTACTACGTTTATATCGAATAGTTGAAGCTAGTTTGAAAACAAAGCGGCTTTGAAGCGATTTCCAAGTCTACGTGTTTATTTCGGTTGCTTGAAAGTCGATTGAAAATCGAGGTCACGCACATTTCAGGCCATCGTCGTACGCACGCAGCAGTTTTGCATCCAACTTCACAGTAGACATCAAATGAAAAACAAACCTCACTTTTTAATTCGTCCCGTTTTGTGTGCTGTTGTTGGTATACGCGAGTTTTAAAGTTTTTTCACCCGTTTTCCAACTCATATTTTTCATAAAAATGTCAAAATCATATATGAAATTAACACTGATGACATTCGAGGAATCATTCATCTGAAGTTAGGCAGTTATTAAGCCCGCTTGAATCGTTTATATCGTGTTTCTAATCGGCTTCAGTGAAGTCAACCCTACTTATTTTCAGACTTGACTTGAACGATTTAAGTCACTTTCAAAAGCGTTTTATATCGCTTTTTTAAGCCGCTTTAACTCAAGCTAGCTTCAACTATTCGATATAAACGTAGTAAATGACGTTCTAGTAAATACCCATTTAGCACCATGAACTCCCTACTAAAAGAAATAATTTGTAAGCACTAAAAATGGCTTTTTAATATAGTAAAACACATTGGCAACAAAGTATATGCTACAAAGCCTAAGCATTAACCAGAATTTATTTTATCTCGTTTTTACCGTTTCACCTAACCCAAATAGCAATGTATCTTTATTACATTACGGTTTGTTTTCTCATTTAGAAAACAGCTAAACAAATTGGCAAAATATACAAATCTGAGGGTTTTTCTAAGGTCATGAAAAGTTTTTGCTTTAGTAATACAAAAATATATTATAGTCCAATCTTACACCGACGTGTTAATAAAGGTAAAATATATTTATAATTTATGTCAAATCAATCATTTAAAAAACATATACAGGGTGTTTTAAAAACATGGACCATCGCTCGTGGGGTAATTCTTTTCTAAAAATAATTAAAAAAGGCCTATGCTCATGGGTCCGGAAACGCATGGTTTCCGATACAGTTAAAGTTTTAATTTTTTTCAAATGACTTAAAAACCGGTGTATTTGCAGTTACCCCGTACGCACGCCACTGCCGAGGCTGTAAGCAGATTTTTTACTTTAAACTATGCACTTTGTTAATACACTTTAAAGATCCAAGTTTCATTAAAATCGGTTAAGTGGTTTTTAAGTCATTTGAAAAAAAATGAAAAAAAAATTTAAACTTTAACTTCCTGTATATTGGAAACCATACGTTTCCGGGCCCATGTGCATAGGACTATTTTTATTATTTTTAGTAAAGAATTACCCCGCAAGCGATGGTTTATGTTTTTGAAACACCCTGTATAAATTACTTAAATAAAACACAACACAGTGCATTTCTTTTATTTTTTGACCGGATTAATTTAAAAGAGTAAAACTTTAGGATATGAAATTAATCCATAAATCATATATTTTAGAGCAAAATTAACAGATGGCGGCTAGGCGCCATCTGAGGAAAAAAAACAAAATTAGAAAGGGGGTCTTGTGGCACATCATTTTAAAGCCCCTAACGAGTGCTTTATAGCCCTAAAATATAAAGTAAATTCCTTAACCTAATACAAAATGGCGGTACTTTAAAAATCACCTAAATACCTTGGATGGCCATATTTCCGAAACTAAAGTTAAATGTACTTAATGTGGTATTTTCTTAAAGCTCTTTTAAAGATCTTTTTATTGGTGTCATTATATACAGGGTGCTTTATTAAAAATATATATACTTCTTGTTCTATTCTATATATTATTATCAGTATCACCATAAAAAATCTTTAAGAACATATAACACTAAGTACATCTAAGTTTATTAGTTTCTGAACTGACCATTTAAATCAGGTATTTAGGTAAATTTTTAATTACCGTGATTTTGTATTAGGTGAAGCATTGACTTTATATTCTATGGTTATAAAGTACTCGTCAGGAGCTTTTTTCATCTGATTTTTTTCACAAGATGGCGCTCAGCCGCCATCTTGCAATTTTCATCTGACAATGTTGCTCTAAAATATAGTATTTATGCATTAATTTTACATTTTAAAGTTTTAGTTTTTCACTTGATCCATTTAAAAAATAAAAGGGGTGGGGCGGGACAGTAAAGAAATGCACTGTACTATAATAATAAAGATTTAAAGATACATGTGAAATATCGCTGCTTCCATCAAAACCATGGACTCGAGAAGCGTTCATATACCACAAAAATATTAACCGGTCACAAAATTTCATTTGTAAAGCTTAACACTAACAGCTAGCGGTGCCTCCAGTAAGTATATGCTCGAAGAACAAAACCAGGGTCCAGCCACAGGGTACACCGTCCTCTAATGGAACGCTTTTCAGGCTTACAGCAGGTTCTAGGCCACAGGAACCTTTTGGCTTAGTTTGCGATCATTAAGTCACTGCGCATTAGACGGCGCTAGGGGTACCAAATAAAATAAAATAATACGCCAGGAAAGCTGTTGTAATTAAATTCGCAAACTGCACTGTTACAAAGTGTTATTAAAGATTTGTGTATTTTAAATTATCTTTAAATTAGTTTAACTCATTAAAACTTGGTTCCGTCAGGGGACGTTTATAAATTCCGTGAGACATTTTAGGGGAGGGGGTGATAATTTGGTGTAGTTTACTTATCCCACAATATTTATAATATAATATTTAAAATACATACAGGGTGATTCCTAATAGCAGTAAAAAATTTAAGGGCGTATTCCTGAGCTATTTTAATAAAAAAAAGGTTTTTATATGATAAAATTTTATAGGCAACATACAAAACTGTTTTTATTCGGCAAACAGATGGGTAAAGGTAACTTCCTTTTCGAATTATTGAACAGTATGTCCTATTTTTTGTTCCAGACTTAATCTTTTCAATAATTTAAAAAAGGTAATTAATATGCTTAATTTAAATTTTTAATCTAGGCCACATGAATTGTTTTATTTACTTTGTATTTTATTTTAAACTTTAATCTCTTATTTTAAATAATAACATTTTTTTTCAGGGCCTCTGTGTGGCTGTTCTGTTTTGTTTTTGTAATGGAGAGGTAAGTAAGAAATTTTAATTAGTTTAATAATAATGTGACGTATAATTTTGACTTACATGAGGCCACTTTACGTCCCTTGGACCAATGTACCATATGGAACTATATTTTGGACCGGTGGACCATCAAAACTAATTTTTCATTTTTTTTAAACCACCTTAACTTATTTGACTAACTAAATTTAGTACGGGCATACCCCCACTAGGGGTAGCCCGTACAGGGCTTAACTTAAACTTTAACTTTATACTTGACTTCACTTTTACTACCTAGTTCTTATCTAATCTGTTTCTAATTTCTTTCGCCCTCTTTAAATAGTAAATTTTCCAGTGTTTGTTTTGCATTTCTACGCGACCCAGTTTGTTTAATGTTTTTATTTTATTATTATAAGAGTAACCTAGAAAATTGTTTAATTTATACTTTAAAAACCTTGACACCTCACGTATATCTTTATTTAGCAAAATTCCCAATGTTAAGTAACCTAATTAAAATGTACACTTATTTTAAAATTCCCAAAAATGTATATTTTTAAAATTCCCAAAATGTATACTTTTTTATACTAGGTGTTCACAATAATATAATTTATTTAGTTTTCAATAAGTATTACCTCTATTTAAATAACTTTAGCTTTTAATAAATATCACAGTTATATGCTAGGCTTGGTTTGGACTATAAATCATAACTTCTATTGAACAGACTTCTCAACTTTAAGATCGTCGATAGCTGATAGCCGCAAAGTTAACTGGGTAGTTAAGTGTAGTGACATTTCCAATTTCGGTCCATGAACATAGTAACTTAGTTATATTTACTGCGACAAGTAAATTTAATGGATAAAATAACGAACATTCAGACAGGATAACTAATAAATAACAGAATTTAAAGTTATACAATCCACTTTCTTTAAGCCTGTACATTACAATCCATTAAGCCTTAAGGTTTATATGTATAAAAGGTGGTCTAACCGGGACGCACGATGTTAATAAAAATCCATTAAGCCTTAAGGTTTATGGGTGGTCTAACCAGAACGCACGATGTGTGTAAATAAAACAAAAGCTTTTCAGAGAATTTTCCTAATATTTTTATAATGATAGAAGGATCTATGACAATTATGTGTCAAACAAAATATTGGTTAATTGCTCGCCACGGCTTTTATTTAATGACTCTAAGATATATTTGATGTTCAATGTCCTGTTCAATGTAATGTGAGTTTCTAGGGGAGTCCCAGATCGTTGCTTTTGATATATTTAAAGCTTTCGACCAAGTCTGGCATGAGGCACTTCTTAATAAACTTCCCTCCTACGGTCTTCCAACTAAACTCTGCTCTTGGCTCTCCAGTTATCTTTCTAATCGACGTATATCAGTCATTGTTGATGATCACTCTTCAAGCTTTCACGAAATTAATGCTGGAGTGCCACAGGGTTCAGTACTAGCACCAACTTTGTTTCTTCTTCACATCAACGACCTTCTTTCTTCCACAACCAATCCCATTCATAGTTATGCTGACGATAGTACCCTTCACTCCACTTTTCAGGTTCCCAAACCAATCTCTCAACCCGACTTGGAAAGCAAACGCAGAGCGATGCAGATATCTCTTTCACAAGATCTCAATTTGATATTGGATTGGGGCGCCAAAAATCTCGTTCAATTTAATGCATCCAAAACACAATCGTGTTCCTTGTCGCGAAAAAATCATCAAACACTCATCCTTTGCTTATGAGTGGCCAGGTTTTGCAGAGCGGGGACACATTAAACCTTGTGGGCATCACATTTGAGAATAACCTTAACTGGCATAAACACATTGTATCTATAGCCACCGCGGCTTCAAAAAGCTTGGATTTCTTTTCCGAGCCAAAAGTATTTTTCTTCTTCCAATTTATACACTTTGTATGTGTCCCAAATTCGACCTTCTCTGGAATATTGTTCTCATGTCTGGGGAATGGCATCCCCTACAACCCTCAGCATTCTTGATGCCATTCAAAGAAGGGCTGTTCGTCTTATTAATGATCCTTTACTTACTCAAAGACTTCCTTCTCTTGCCCATCGTCGAGCTGTGGGAGATCTATCGCTCTTCTATAGATACTTTTACGGCTTCTGCTCCGACGAATTGTCCAGTATAGTCCCTCCTCTTGCAGTTCCCAACAGAGAAACTCGTAGTGCCGCGCGTATGCATCCCCATACAGTTCAATTGGACAGGCCCCGAACTTCCCATTTCGTTCGTTCTTTTATCCCTAGAGTTTCTAGACTGTGGAACCTGCTGCCAGCGGAGGTCTTTCCTTCCCCCAAATCTTCAAGTTTTTAAGTCCCGTGTTAACAAACTTCCTCTTACCCTGCTTAAGACACCCACGCCACGGTACGTTAGTATTAAGGCTTTCAGCCTTCGTGGATTGTCCAAAGATAAAAAAAATGTGCCGAATTATCTCATCTTTTACTCTTGAATTGTTTTTGACTTATTGACGTACACTTTTTCTTTTATTTATTTTCAAAAACAGAACGTTCAAAGGTGTTAAAACTCATAATCGTGGTGGCAAAGTAACATCGCCACGACATGAGATTCCACTGCTTTTAAATTTCTCGTCTAAAGGTACGCGCACATACTTCGGACAGACGGTACGGATCGGAAAAATAGTTTTAGTGAAATTAAATAAAGTAGTGAACCTATGTGCGGGTGGTTGGCACCGGATTAAATAAATTCCGCGAGAATATAGCAACTTTATTTAAAATCCGGCCAATACCGTTTCATATGTGCGATACAGGTCAGAAATTGCGTTATTTGAAAAGAATTTAAGCCGATTCCTACCGTAGGGTTTTTACTAAGTGGTTTTATACCCCGGGTTAAAATGCGCTAACTTTTAATATTTACCTATGGTTTACCCATACCTCGCAAGTGCATGTGTGTGTGTGTGTTTAATTTCACTAAAACTATTTTTCCGATCTGTACCAACCATCCGATGCCGACGTATGTGACAAGTGGTACCATCCTGTTGAAACCACATATTGTCCGAATTCATATTTTTAATTTCTGGCCAAAAGAAACACGGTAACTCCTTGGCTCACCTCATATTCAAAGATGTACGGCCGGATGACGCAGGCAACTCATAAACCTCACCAAACAGTTACTTTTTGTGGATGCATAAGCTCTTCAACAATCATCCTTGGACTCTTATTTGCCCAAATTTGGCAATTTTGCTTGTTAACGAATTATTGAAGAATGAGATAATCTGGCACATAAACGACATTAAAACTTAATATGTCTTAGAGTCGTTGAACATATGGACCGTGGGATAAAGGTATGCAACCGAAGCCGTGGCGAGCATTTGGCCAATATTTTGTTATACACATATTTTTAACACGCTTTTATTAGCTTGGGTTGTATGTATGTATGTATGTATGTATGAATATATGTATGTAACGGAATCTTTAAGCTTAATTTTCACCAACTTCCAGCGATTCGATTTCTTTGAAACTTTGCACACTTATCAAGGACCCATGACAATGCAATAATCTGCAAACAGTATCCCGTTATCCTGATTAGGATCGCCAGGATAAATAAATTCCTTTATAGATTTTCTGTAGGAGAGTAACAGAGAAAGAGCTAGTGCGCGATCTGCGCATGCGTGCAGTTTCGGACGTACTCTCAGCATAAGGCTGACAGAAACTTGTTCGGAGTAGTTGCGTTCTGAAACCCCATGCAACACTGAAGCTTTAAATGAAATGATTAGATTACGAAATAGTTTGTGAAACATTTCAATATCACATGTCCGCAGAAAACTAATTGATATATCGAACTAAAAAATGAAAATAAATAATAGTTTAAAAAACTAAAAAACACGCTTTTATATGCAACCGAACTAAAAATTAGAAAATAATTTTTCATTACAGAGAGTTTGTATTACAGTAATAAAAGGTCAAACAATGAATCCTAATTATGTACCTTAAAATATAATTATAATAAAATTTATGATAATAACAGAATAATTTACTTCAGAATAAAAGCGTGGGGTGCTTAATATATTAAATGTTATAATTATTTCATTTATAAATATCTATGAGGGAAAAATTATGAAAAAATAGTAAAATGCACTCCACGCTTTTTACTCTGAAGTGAATTATTCTGGTATTATCTTAAATTTTATTATAATTCTATTTTGAGGTATATAATTATGATTCATTGTTTGACCTTTTATTATTGTAATACAAGCTCTTTGTAATGAAAAATTATTTTCTAATTTTTAGTTCGATTGCATATGCACGTGTTTTTTTAGTTTTTTTAAACTATTATTTATTTATAGATCCTTTTATCATAATAAAAATAATAATAAAATTCTCTGAATTTTTTTGTTCTACATATTTAGAATAACCATCGTGCATTTTGGTTGCACCACCCTTTACTGAACAACTTAGAAAAATGATCACCAAAAAATCTTTCAGTTCAGGGGATATTTGAGGGTTAAAGCAAAAAGTAGCTTGAAAGAAGCTTTAGAAGCATTATATTCAAGCTTAGAAGCTTAAAAAGATTTAAAATCGTAGACGTATGATTATCAATCAGTGTATTGGTTACTTGGTTTAAAGCGAGGTTGCAGCCTGTTGGCTTATTGTCGCCCCTCTCCTGTTACCCTTTATTAGGTCAGATTGCTGTCAAGCGGGAAAGAAGCCCCGATATGTAGTATGTTGTCAAACAAATGCACTACAGTTGTATATTTATTTATTTATTAAAATATTTTTTATTGGTTTCCCAAATGGCCCTCGAGCGATGTCCTTCAGCCATGGTAAATTTTAAAATTTTTTGTTTAAATTAAAATAATTATTTGCTAAACTTATAAATATATACAAAATATAATTCTGTATAACACAAAAAAAATATTCTATGTTAAGGTAACGCTTTAGACTAAAATTATTTAACAGTAATTAAAAATATCAAAATATAAGGAACTAATTAACATTATGCAGATTGACAATTTTTTCAAATATAGTTTCTTTAGGGAATCTATATCTTTTAGGCCTATTTCCCCTAGTTCTGCAAAGTGGTTCCATTTTTTCAATATTGTGTGTTTTCTTTGCAAATTTTGTGTTAAGTAAATGTATTCTGTCATGTATTGGTTGTATGTGTGTTTTTTGATACAGAAGCTCATTACTTGGATTGTGTAAATTATTCTGTGGGTGTCTCATTTTGGTTATTGTTCGTATAGAGAAAGTTTCTGCAACTGATATGTTTTTGACTGCCGGCCCTCTACGATTTAAAAATAGTGTGTGTCCATATTCCAAGATTGGTCTACATATTGATTTGAATATTTTTGTCGCTGTTCTTATGGTTATTCCTTCATTCTTGTAAGTTAGAGCTCGAAAGTATTTAGCTCGACCAATTTTTTTAATTTTAATACTTTTGGTATGTTAGTTAAAGTTTAGCTTGGCATCTAACTCTATGCCGAGATATTTTGCAGTTGGTTTTGGTCTGATTGGTTGGTTAAAGACGCGAATTTGAGGTGAATTAGGTTTGAGAGAGTGGTTAATTATGCGTGAGTCTGTTTCCTTCTCTTTCCCGCAATTGCTGCATGTTATAGGACCATTGTAAATCTTTATTTTCAGCAAGTGTTTCTTAAGATAACAGTGACCTGTGACAGTCCTAAGATTTGCCTTACCTGAGTATGCTCCAGTTGGAGGACCTTATTTTCTTGGAAGGGTCACCTAGTGTTTTCTTCGCATGTATATGACCAGGTGATGTATGCCAACGATCTAGGTGTTGTTGTTGGAACCATATACAGGCCGATTCAAAAATCGATCACGAAACTTAAGGGGTGATTCTACTTGACAAAATAAGGGTAGAGCTTCATATAATTTTTTGTCAAAATGTCATTCGTTTTCGAGTTACAAGCCGTCAAAGTTCAATTTTTATTTTGGTTTTTTTGCCATATTGCATTTATTTTTTAACCAATCCAGTTTATATTTGGCACACAAATCGAGCTTTGCAGATTCTAAAATTTTAAGACAAAAGTACTTTTTTAAATACCACCAGAGGGCACTTTACCTAAAACTTAAAATTAATTTACATCATAACTTTTTATTTTGACAGATATCGCAAAGCTGGGTGTGCCATTTTATAGACAATCAAAAACTTAAAAAATAGGGTACTCCTTATTAAAGTCGATAAACCTCATCGTTTAGGCACCAATAGACATCAAAGTTTTCATCAATTTCAATCAAATTACCTACATACATACCCTGTATGTAACTCAACCGACAAACTTAACCAAACGATTTTACAACAAAAAATAAGAAAAAACTTCATATAAATATATATCCTAAACGTCTTAGTTTTTGAACTAAGGGGTGTTAAAAAATTTAAAAAAGTTTTTTTAAATTTTTATTGTTATTTTAAACACCTTTTTTGACAGTCCATATTCTGGCTCTGGTCCGTTAAACCTTCTAGAACAGCAATGTAAAAGCAGATGAACTAGTTTTTGCTAGTTAATCTGCTTTTTCATCTGCCTTTATTTTCAAGTGTCTAGAAACCCAGGGGTTTAAAAGTGTAAAAAAGCAACAATATTAATTTTGGGACTAAAATAGATTTATTTCGTCATATTTAAAGAAAGTATAAAAGCATTTTGTTTAGAATTTTTATAGGCATCGTGTATTTCTAAAGGTGACATCTGCAAAACCATTGATTTTCTTGGTTTAACCCAATAATTGTTATCATGAGTTTTAATTGTTTTAGGTTCAAGCACAAATGAAAAGAAGATGGAGAACGGTCATGTTTCGACCAAGAGCCAATTCTTGCACAGTGACCACGGTTTCGGTACGTAAGGTAGAGGAACTAACGGTACTAGGATTGCACTTTATATTTACAGAGTTTGCGCATGTTTTATGCATGATTAATTTTTAATTTATTAGGTACCGGATATACAGTGTATTTTTTTAATGTCCTCCTCCCTGTTACTTTTTAAACAAATGAATTTAAAAAAGTTCAATTTTGGAATATGAAATTGATTTATAAATACGGTATGTTAGAGTGAAATTGACAGATGACAATTTCAAAATGGTGGCATGGAAAAAAAGTTTAATGGAAAGGGGGTTCCCGTGGCATATCATTTTAACGGCCCTGACAAGTACTTTATAACCCTGGAATATAAAGTCAATACCTTCACCTAATACCAAATGGCGGTACTTTAAAAATTACCCAAATACCTAATTTGGATGGCCATATTTCGAAACTAATAAAGTAAGATATACCTAATGTGGTGTCTTTTTAAAGCTCATTAAAAATTTTTTTGGTGATACTGGTAATAATATACAACCATTAAAAAGTTTATTAAAAGAGCTTTTAGAAAATACAATATTTGGTATATTTAACTTTATTAAATTTGGAAATATGACGCCCAGCCGCCATCTTGAAATTTTGATCTGTCAATTTGACTCTAAAATATAGTAGTAATGTATCATTTTTATATCCCAAAGGTTAACTTTTTTAAATTGATAGGGTTTAAAAAATAAATTAGGGGGGAATTAAAAAATGCACTGTATAACAATTATACAGTGGTAGTCTAAATTCAGGATCCCCCTCCTAACTTTTAAATTGTTTGGTAATTTTTATGAAAATTTAAGGACTTTAGTAAAACAACATACGCCAAATTTTAGGCAAACATGACAGATATAAATGTCAAACTGAGAGCTATGCGTCATTTTGAAAAAAAAAAATAAATAAAAGTAGGTCTTGTTGCACATTATTTTAAAGCTCCTGCCGAGTACTTTATAACCCCAGATTATAAAGTCAATAACTTTACCTACTACAAAATGGCGGAACTTTTAAAATTACCTGAATATCTAACTTGTATGGCCATATTTCCAAAACTAATAAAGTTAGATATACCTAATGTGGTATTTTCTTTGAGGCCTTTTAGATATATTTTTAATGGTAATATAATATACAGGGTGTGTTATTAAAAAATGTATCCTTTTGGCCTACCCTGTATATTATCACCAATATTATCATTAAATAAATCCTTAAAAGAGCTTTAAGTAAATTTAACATAAGTTTGTATCTAATTTTATTAAATTCAGAAATATGGCCATCCAAATGAGGTATTCAGGTAATTTTCACAATACTGCCATTTTGTAATAGGTAAAGGGACTTACTTTATATTCTTGGGGGTATAAGCACTCATCGGCTTTAAAATTATTTGCCACAAAAAACCCTTTTTTTTCAAAATTGCACCCACCAGTTAGTTTGTCATTTATATCTGTCATTTCTTGTCTAAAATTTGGTTTGTATTGTCTTACTAAATAAAGTCCTTAAATTTTTATGAATTTATAAATTCTGGTTAATGTAAATAATAAAAATTTATATCAGACATACATTTTTGACCGTTTACATTAAACAGAATTTCTGTCTGACATAAATATCATGCAATAAATGTTAGATGTAAACGTACCTTTACACTCGTGGCAAAGTTAAGCTAAATTTATAAACTGACGTTTCTGTTTCCATTGTCAAACATTTGATGTTTCGGCTTTTGATATCGTATATGGAACGGCAAACAGAAAATATAAATTAATAAATTGAAAGTTGTTATTTTATTTTTTAACTGAAAACGCCAAACGAAAACAGAAACGTCAATTTATAAATAGACCTTTATACTTCATTTTTAAGAATTCTTTATTTATCCGTAGCTTTTATAACTCATATTATTTTGTTTAAATTTTTAAAGCATGTTATCGTTTTAAACGTACTTTTATTATAACTTACACTTAAAATACTAATCTAGCTTATATATATATTAGCCTAAATTAATACAGTGTGTCCAAAAGTTCGGAAACGCTTAAATATCTCAGAGAATTATGAACCGAACTGGACGAAATTCGGTATTTCAGGGTAAAATCATATTTTGAATTTAGTGTTGATATCGGTCATTTTACCACTTTTTAGTTTTGCAGAAATTTTATAGGATGCATATTTTTTATTTTATTATTTGATTCTTGCCGTTTTTTTTTTCTTTACTCTGGTATTAAAGTCCATTTTTTAATACCTAATATTTTAAACCAAAAGTACTAATAGGGCTTTTTACCCCAAAATTCTAAAAATGGTCTTTGAGAAATTTATGTTAAAATTACTAAACAAAAACAATTACTATTAAAATAAGAGTTTATACCTTTGAACAAGGAGGTTTCAAACAGGTGTAAAGCGTACAATATTCTGTTGTGAAGGATAATTTGAATGTTTTTAATACGTACACTAAATTATTTAAAACTACGTACACTAAATTATTTAAAATTAAACGTATTAGCCCAATTGTAGATAAATTCAATTTCTTTTACAACGTTAAATGCATTATTTTGAAAAAGTCTTGTGAGTCCGGTCCTGACTAAATCTATTCGACCAAAATTAACAAAGCTTAAGAAAACATATCTACCTGTTAACCCTGTAAAAATAAAAAGGATAGGTGCAACAAATAAAATGTTATCATTTGTAATAAAATTTAAAAAATGGGTATCCTATATAAATTTAAAAACTATAAATTTATTTCTGCGAAACTAAAAATCTGGCAGTATTGTCGAAAACAACACTGAATTTAGGAGTATGATTTTACCGTCGAGTATTGAATTTCGTCCAGCTTGGTTTAAAATTCTCTGAGATACATATAATATGAGCGTTTTCTAACTTTTTGCACACACTGTATATTAATAAATAATTTTTTAAAATTATGTAAATAAAAAAATAATAAAAGGTAATACGCTTTTAGTTGCAAAATTTTAAACCTTTAAGCCACATTTGTAGGATATTTATTTATCCTATTTATTTAGTACCTAGGTTGTGGTAGTTAGTTTTATTTAATAATTTTCTTTTTTATCGACTATGTAATAATAAATTGAGGCATTCTCCTGAATAAAGGCCCATAGACAAAATGTTGGTTTCAAGATAAAGCCAAGTGAAATTTTGTAAACATATCATTTTATATTGAAGGGATGTCGGAGAAACGTCAACAACAACGCACAGCATTGCCAAATCGCTACAAAAATTTCAGGATTTATAGTTTAAAACAGGGCGGTTCATTTTAAATGATCTCCGGAAAAAAGGCCCATCGACCAATAGGCCCCTTTTAGGGAAATGCCTCAATTTAATGTTATTTATTATGCTTTTTTAATTTCATTTGCAATTTTCTTAACTTTTTATTTGCTTTTTACAGTATTTGCCAGTGGACCATAATAGCTATGCACGTACCGTGCATAAGGCAACTGATTGAGTTTTTTCGTATTAAAGGTATTTTATTTGTGTTATATTTTTTTATATATTTTTTATATTATTTTTAAACCAAAATTACTTTCCCTGAAATTCTTAAAATGGGCTTTAAGAAATTTATGTTAAAATTATTAAACAAAAACAATTATCATTAAAGTAAGAGTTTATACCTTTGAACAAGGAGGTTTCAAACAGGTGTATAGCGTACAATATTATGTTGTGAAGGATAATTTTTAATACGTTGTAAGTTCTAGTTTCTTTGGCGACAAATTATCAAATAAAAGTAACACATTCTTGCCTTTTGTTGTTTAGTTTCTGTTGATTTTTCATTTTTAATTTAACAGACCTACTGCACTGTTAATAAGGTAGTTTTATACAGGGTGATTAAAAAATCAATCACAAAACTTAAGCGGGTGATTTTACTTTACAAAATAATGGTAGAGCTTTATATAATTTTTTTCAAAATGTCATTCGTTTTCAAGTTACAAGCCGTCAAAGTTTCATTTTAATTTTGGTTTTTCGTCATATTGCATTTATTTTTTAACCAATCCAGTTGATATTTGGCACAAAAATCGAGCCTTGCTTTTAATTTTAAGACAACATTACTTTTTTAAATATCGGGAGAGGACACTTTACCTAAAACTTAAAATTTATTTACATAATAACTTTTTATTTAAGTTGATAAACCTTACGGTTTAGGCACCAATTGACATCAAAGTTTTCATCAATTTCAATCAAATTACCTACATACATACAGGGTATCCAGTAACTCAACCGACAAACTTTACGGGGCGATTCTACAATAGAAAGTAAAAAAAACTTTATATAAACATATGTCGTAAGCGTCTTAGTTTTTGAACTACGGTGTGTAAGACGTTTAGGACATATGTTCATATGAAGTTTTTTTATTTTCTGTTGTAGAATTGTCCTGTAAACTTTGTCGGTTGTGTTACTGGACACCCTGTATGTATGTGGTAATTTAATTAAAATTGATGAAAACTTGATGTCTATGTGCCTAAACGGTGAGTTTTATCGACTTTAATAAAGAGTACCTTATTTTTTAAGTTTTTGATTGTCTATAAAATGGCGCTTTCAGCTTTGCGATATCGGTCAAAATAAAAAGTTATAATGTAAATAAATTTTAAGTTTTAGGTAAAGTGCCCTCTGGCGGTATTTAAAAAAGTACTTTTGTCTTAAAATTTTAGAATCAGCAACGCTTAATTTGTGTGCCAAATATCAACTGGATTGGTTAAAAAATAAATGCAATATGGCGAAAAAATCAAATTAAAAATTTAACTTTGACGGCTTGTGGTCAAAAACGAATGACATTTTGAAAAAAATGTACATGAAGCTACCCTTATTTTGTAAAGTAGAATTACCCCTTAAATTTCGTGATAGATTTTTGAATCACCCTGTATTTTAGTATACAGCTTTTGCTTAATACAATCCGAGTTACATTTGTATTCCAGAAATTAGGACTTTTTATGTTACAAGCTATAAACAATACTTACACATATTTTACTACTACCAAATATACAATTTTAAATACTGTTTTCCATTTGATTTTAGTTCGTACGAACATCATACCCCCACAACGGTGAAGAAAAGGTATGACTAGGGACCATAGGCCGCAGGGCCTCACAATGGATACAGTCCAGAAGAACCTCCAGTGCATTGGTGCGGAATCACGAACATGAAGAGCCTAATGCTCAGTGTGTATAATAAAAAAAAACAATTTGTTTAGTTGAACATTGGGTGAAGTAATTAAGTGTATAGTAATGTGAACAGCTGAACACTAAGTTTTATCTGAACGAGAAAATAGACCAGTTAGTACAGGACATAGAGGATTTTTTTAATCGCCAGAAGTTATTTTTACAGTTAGGTGTAGTAGGAAGTAATTTATTGTCTCTTTACCCATATCGCTTCTAATAATTGTTTAAATAATAAATTGCTTAACTTTTGAAAAGATAAATTTTCTACAACTTTGAATTTAAACTTTTTTCCTAAAATTAATATTTTTAAAGTTACAATACATTTCATGTTGTACTACCGAGTACAAGCTTAATAAGAACGAAGTTTGCATAGCGCAATCCGAGAATAGAAACCAGAGTTATAAAAATTCTCGTAAGTAGAGAAGATGCCACGGCGTCATTACTTCTGTCTCACGTTCTATTATTCTCCTTTTTTGTTGCTTGTACACGATGTAAACGACGCGTTTAGACAGCGATAGTTGATTGCCGTCTTTATTTGTATGACGCTTGTGGCATCTTTGTAACTGGTTTTTAGTCTACCTGGCCAGATGATGAATGAAGTTTTTAGGTTTAGCTGGCCTTAATCGTACAGTTACAGAATTTTTGGGTAACAACTTTGAAAATAATAATTTTAGAGGAGAAAGTTTGGTTGGTTTAAAAGTTAAGTTATTAGCAATTTATTACTTGACCAATTATTAGAAGAGATATGGGTTAGAAGATTAATAAACAAACAGTTATAACTTTTATAAATCATTAAGGGTAAGCGATAAAAAAAAAGAAACAAAAAGGTAGAAAATATAATCATCTATAATAAAGGTCCTTATAATTATGGGCCTTAAGTGCACGGTTACGGAGATATGGGCCTAAACGGTTTCTGCAAAATAGCGGCACTTCCGTTCGCCATATTTGAAAGTAAGAATTTATAGTCATACTCCATCTATCTGTGAAAAAAACTCCTGGCGAATTATACCTTAGAGACAAGAATAACTCGCTCTTCAATGCCTGTACTGCTGAAGCCTTTAAATGAGGTGGTAAAACGTGAAAAAAAAATAGAAGAATAAAACCCATTGAAAAAGGTAGAGAATATAACAAAAATTAAGGAAAAAATAAATTACCGGCGCTTTAAGGTCGGGAAGGGGAAGAGGGAAAGTTTTAAGTGTAAAATATGGTTTGTCTCTGGTTTTTGGGCAAAACTACAAGTCCTATGAGAAAAAAAATAAATGGCAAAGTTGTAGGCAATAAAAAGATCTACGACTGCATTTAAATTTTATTTATTTAACCTTAAAATTTATGTGAAAAATTTAAATAACAAAAAGTTTTTGGTTTTTTATTTTTATCTTTTACAAAAAAGTAAATTAGTTTTACAAAATTTGGTAAAAACTTACCTTCGTATATCCTAAATACAATTTTTTTGGTTTGAAGTATTTATTTCTTCATATCATTTTGACTTAATATCCAAAAAGTACCCTTATTTTTAATCGAAAATTCACCTGTCAAAGTCGGTGGATATTTTGTTCGTTAAAATCTCTACTTTCTAATGGTGTAAAAAATACACATTACAATGGTAAATGTTTTCAGAAAATGCAAAAAGAAACTCGCATCCGATTTTTTTATCGTAATTAGACCAGGGTCGATAATTTTTGAAACCAAAAAAACGACAAAAAACAGTGGCATAAAGGCTATTGCATAAGGTGGCAAAAAATAACAAAAATAAAAGGAAAAAGGATTTATGGGCGATTTCAGGTCGGAAAGTGGAAGGGGTTACGTTTTTAAGGGGTCCTCTGGAAATACATTTTTGTCAGAAATTTACCGTTGTAATCGGAAAGTCGAGACTTTAACAAACAAAAAGCACACCCACTTTTTGAAAATGCCGATATTATGACACGTGAATTTTCGATTGAAAGTATAGGTACTTTTTCAACAATAAGTCAAAATAATGTGTAAAAAAATATTTTAAATTCAAAAAATTACTGTATATTTGGGACACATAAACGTTAGTTTTCACCAAAGTTCCTATTTTTTTTTGTTAGATAATAATAAATAAACAAAAGCTTGGTTATTTGAATATTTCCTATAAATTTTAAGTTTATGTAAAGATATTGTTAATACAAAATTTTAAGATATTTTTATTACCTTAAACTTTGATTTTTCCATAAGACTTGTAGTTTGGCCGAAAACCGAGAAAACCTGTTTTTACATTTTAATTCCCCTTGTCGCTTCTCGACCTCAGTTCGCTGGTGATTTATTTTTCCTATATTATATATTTCTTCTTTTACAATGGGTGTTATCCTAATATACTTTTTTTGGGTTAAGAAAATTATCGACCCTGGTTTAAAGTATGTAGTAAATATTTTTATTAATATGTATGTTTCTACACAGGATATGTTCATATAAAATGCATTTAACAACTTATTTTTTTTTTTATAAATAAGGTTTAGCTTTACAAGTCTCGATATCCTAATTGAAAGAGACCAAGTTATCGGACCAAATACTACCACATATTTCTGAGGCTAAAATATGACAACTCAACTTACCTTGATTGATTTCGGAGATGCACGGTGGTAAAACTTTATTCTGGTTTTATTTTTTTATTAAAATTAAGTATACAGAGTGAACATTCTTACGTCGGCACCATTGCTAACCTCTTTATTCTCTTCTGCATGTCCGATAACCTAAAAATTCATTTTGACTTATGTATGTCATGTAAACAGCAATAAGGCGGGCAATTCAAAAAAATCATGTTGTAAACACGGGAAGTAAAGTTAGGTAACAAAACATTAAAAAGTCTAAGAGTAAAAAGTGTTTAGAATTTAATCCTACCTCTAACAACAAACTTTGAAGTATGTATGTATTTTAAAGAAGGTATATTCACCACTTTTTTTATGTTTTTTTTTTTAACAAAGTTTAAATGTAACATTTTATTCACCAAACTTTATTTGGTTAAGTTAAACCAAACACATCTTTTGGTTTTTTTAAAAACTAAAACAAATAATTTAAAAGATAGTCGGTTTAATTAGTAAAGTTGTAGTACTCTTCTGCTGATCAAGGTGCTGCCAACCAAACAACAATTAAACATCAAGGTTTTGATTTATTACAAAAAATGTACTTTTTTAAATAAAACACCCTTTTTATATCACCATTCGAAAGATCTATCAAATAGCTTTAAAAAAAGTCCACATGTGTTATATCCATTTTTAATAGTTTTGAAAATATGGCCATCCTCGGGAATTTAATAGTAAACTGGCATTTTAAAAATAGAACACCCTGTATATTGCATTATTATTAAATATATATTTTAAAGAGCTTTAAAAAATCTACATTTAATATGTCTATCTCTTATATTTTGGAAATATGGCCATCCAAATCTAAAAAATAGTAGATAGAGTGTCCATTTTATCTTCTATACTAAACTTAGTACTTATAGCTTAAAGCTGTAGATAAAATGGATAATTACAATAATTTTCGGATTTGGATGGCCATATTTTTTGAATTATAAGAGATAGACAGATCAAATGTGGTATTTTCTTAAAGATCTTTAAAATATCCATTTAAGGGTGACACAATATACAGAGTGTTTTATTTAAAAAATGTCAACTTACTATAAAATTCCTGAGGATATTTACATATTTTCCAACTGTTAAAATGTTGGTAATTTTCTAGAAACCTGCGGCCACTCCGATTTTAACGAAATTTGGTATATGTGGGTTTTGGGGTGCTGATCACGAATCCAAAAGATTTTTTGGCGGAAACGTTTCGTTCTCGAGATATTCATCATCAAAGTTCAAATTTCAACTAAGCCTATTTTCACTATATTCCCCCTTCTTTTGCACACAATTCTTGATTTAAAACTAAACTGTCACAAAATATTTAATTTTCACGTTTTAAAACCCCGTTTTTCTACGTTTTTTACATTATTTTTTCATTAAATTGCGTGGCTTTTCTTTGATAATGCGGCTACCATACATACACATAGGGTTTCATGGCACACTGGGATTAAAATGATTCAAAGTATAGCTATGCAATTTAATGCAAAAATAATGTAAAATACGTTAAAAAACGGGGTTTTAAAAGGTGAAAATCAAATATTGTGTGCCACTTAAGCTTTACATCAAGAATTGTGTGCAAAAGGAAAGGGGAATATTGTAAAAATAGGATTAGTTGAAATTTCAAGTCTGATGATTAATATCTTAAGAACAAAACGTTTCCGCCAAAAATTCTTCCAGATTCGTGATCAGCGCCCCAAAAACCAAATTTCGTCAAAATCGGAGTTGCCGCAGGTTTCTAGAAAATTACCGTTTCCAAAAACGCCCGAATATTTATTGAGAACTTTTATGCCATCCTGTATTATGGAATTTTCGCGATATTTCTCCAAATCTCTAGATCATTCTTCACCCTTCCACATTACTATAAAAGGGCGACGGAAACCTCTGATTTGATTAGTATAGATTCGACTTTTGTGGTGTAAACTTCGAGACATTGACAAGTAAAGATTTTGTCGTTGTAACCATAGTTACGTTCGATTGTTAATAAAGGTATAAAAACGAAAGCACGTGTTTTTATATGAGGTGTTTCGGAACATATGATAGAACTATTACCGCAAGTAATGATTTGTATAATTAACTCATTTTTAAGAAAAATGTGACTTAGTGACTTTTACCTTTATACCGACGATATATCACATGTTTTTTTAAGCTCCTTCCAGAGTATGTAACTTTAAGACAAAAATTACTTAGGATTAACGGTCTTAAGATTAGCATTCTAGTCTGAAACATCCTGTATACCTTGGATCTGGCCATTCAGAGAGTGTTTTTTTTAATCCAGATATCTCAAAAACGGCTACTTTAATCAACTTTTTTATGTAAAATAGGTTAAAAACATAGATTTTATATTTAAATGTTTAATACAGAGGTGCTTAAAAAAATTATTTGGTTTTAATGGTGCAAGATACGGCAGGTGGCTCCCTCTAAAGTTTACAATTAAATTGACAGTATATTCCAATTTGTTTCCTCTTAGAAATCTATTAATAGCCGAATGTTGTGAAAATAAACCGATCATTAACCAAATTATTTATAAAAAAATTAAAACATGAACAAATTTTGAATATATCTCTTATATCATAAACTTTCGGACAAAGGTGAGTTGGGTTAAGAAATTTATGATAGTATTTCTTCCCAGCTTTTAGAGACACCCTGTATATAAAACGAGTAAAAAAAAATCTTATAAACTTAATTTCTTAACTTACTTTACCGACCACTTCATTCTGTCAAAAAGTCTTAATAACTTATATTAAAAATCCTTCTTTTAACGTTTGAAAGAAATAAACCTTTTATTTTTATCCTTTTTATGCGCCTTGTTTTTAATAAATTTTTCAAATTAATTTTTTTCTCTAGAAAGTATCTTCTTTAAGGTTTTGATTCGCGACGAATACGTTTATTTATCATCTTCTTGAAAAATATATACCATTAATGTGGATTTTATACTCAAGATAAAAATATATATATTTTTAATGGAAAAATCACCAAAAAAGAGTAGAACCTAATTATGAAGCAAAAAACATGCAAACTTTGTTAGATAATTCAATTTATAATATTAATAAATTATAAGAAAACCATCAATACATAAACAGACTGCCTTTTTTATCTTTGGACAATCCACGAAGGCTGAAAGCCTAAATACTAACGTACCGTGGGTCTCTTAAGCAAAGTAAGAGGAAGTTTTTTAATACAGGACTTAAAAGCTTGAAGATTTATGGGTGAAGGAAAGACCTTCGCTGGCAGTAGGTTCCACGGTCTAGAAACTCTAAGGATAAAAGAACAAACGAAATGGGAAGTTCGGGGCCTGTCCAATTGGACCGTATAGGGATGCATACGTGCGGCACCACGAGTTTCTCTGTTGGGAGCTGCAAGAGGAGGGACTATACTGGATAATTCGTCGGAGCAGAAGCCGTAAAAGTATCTATAAAAGATCGATAGATCTCCCACAGCTCGACGATGGGCAAGAGAAGGAAGTCTTTGAGTAAGTAAATGATCATTAATAAGACGAACAGCTCTTCTTTGAATGGCATCAAGAATGCTAAGGGTTGTAGGGGATGCCATTCCCCAGACATGAGAACAATATTTCAGAGAGGGTCGAATTTGGGACACATACAAAGTGTATAAATTGGAAGAAGAAAAATACTTTTGGCTCGGAAAAGAAATCCAAGCTTTTTGAAGCCGCGGAGGCTATAGATCTACAACTAAGCTTTACAAAAGACAACTGAAAAAAATATGTTTTTTTTAATTTGGTTATTGCGTAACATGAATAATACGGTCTCTGGCGCATTAAAGCGTTTGTATCTTTTTTCTGGTAAGAGAGCCACAAAATTTTCTTGTGCCAGGATTTAGGTAATAAATTAACAAATCTTGTGATATAAACAAAATTCTTTTAAACACCAAGTAGTTAGCTAAGTTTCCATTTGTTTATTAGAAAACTAATTATTCATAAGCAATAATTTTGTTTACGTAATAGTATATTACATTACAAGGGTGGAAAATGACTTATTTCACACGAGTGGGAATATTGTTGCACGAGGCGTCAGCCGAGTGCGACAAACCCACGAGTGTAAGAAAGTCACTTTGAAACGAGTACTGTACACTATTTTTCCTACGACCACAAGTTATTCACCAAAAAAACAAGAAAAGTTGTTTGTCTTCACGGAAAAAATAAGAAAACAATTGAAAACTTTGCATCAGTAGGGTGATATATACTTTTCCATACTGCGATATATTATACTGTTTAACAATATTTTTATATCAAAAATCACCTACCTAGTCGCTTTTTATCATTTAAGAATTAAAAAGGTCCTCATTAAAAAATATTGCATGGCTTTTTCAATGTAAATCCTAGTAAGAGCCTGATAACTCCAAATGACAATGACAGCGATGACAGCTTTATATTATACTTTGCAACACTAGTATTGTAAAGTACTGTGCAACACTAGTGTGATATATGGCATTTTCTATGCATGAAAACAGTGTGCTATTTACTATTTTCACATGTGGTCGTAGTAAAATTATTTTTTTCTGTTCTTCTACTATTCCCTAGCACAAAACCAAAATAGAACAATTTAATTAAAAAATGTTGTAGATAATTAAATTTTATGTGAAAATTTAAAGTGAAAGCATGAGAGTGAAAAAATGTAATTGTCAATTTTTTACATAAGGCATTACTTTACATTAGCAACTTATATAATGGGCAAAATGGAGCAAAATTTAAAAGAAAATTTAATTATTATTTATTTAAAATGTTCAAAATTTTGATTTTGTGCCATATTTTTAGATAAATGGTAACGATAATCTAGGAACTAGCATTAAAAAATCCAATAGCAATCATTTGACGTTGATTAATTTGACTGTCATTAATTTAAACCAAAGCCGCCTATATTAAGAAGTAATTAATTGCATGTTTTCATGCTGTTTATAAAAAGAAGTTTTGAGTATATTATATATTTAGAAAGCTCTCAGTGTGGCAAATAATATGACGAAAAAATATACGGAGTGTTCTATTTAAAAAAGTGCAAATTTGGCTATTATCTCAAAGAAAGTAAATTTGAGAAAAATTTAAAGTACGCCACTGTATTTGGCGTAAAAAGTTCTATAGGGGCCCGTTTTTATTTTTCCGATAAGTTATCAGATACATGAGAGACGAGGGGTAACCGAAAATACAACATTTTTAAAATCACCCTGTAGCGAAGTGACTAAGGGAGCTAGGACAAATCTGTTTGCGGCATCTTTCGTTTGACAAAAAAGTAGGATGGTGTCACGAAAACCGCATCTTTGTAACTTCACACATAAGCGAGAAACCCCGTAAAACACACGAAAATAGGACACCCTGTACATGTTTTAAATTTACACCTATTCTTTAGCTTTGGATTACCATATTTCCTAAAATAATGAAGATAGGTATTTTAAATGCAGTATTTTTTAAAAGATTGTTAAAGGATCTTTTTATTAGTAATATGATATACAGGGTGTTCCATTTAAAAAATCATACTTTTTGTCCTACCCTGTATATTTTAAGAGATATTAAAAATCTAATTATTGATTCAAAAACTACAGTATTAACCCAACAAACTAATATAATTATTTATTTTGTACGATAAAAACTAAAAAGTTAAGGAGGGTGTAACTTGACACTGGGTACATACAGGGTGTTCATTTGAAAACTTTCCTCTCAAGTTATCTTCGAAACGAGACAGATTTGAGAAAATCGCCGAAACACGTCAAGATATTTATTGAAGGGGAACGTTTTTACAAAAAATTGGACGGCGCCCCTTTAACCCCTTAACCACCAGGGCCACCACCCCAAAATGCTTAAATGAGAAGGCAGGTCGAGTAATAATCATTTTAAAGCTCCTGACGAGTACTTTATAACCCTAGAATATGAAGTCAATATCTTCACCTATTACAAAATGGCGGTACTTTAAAAATTACCTAAATACCTGATTTGGATGGCCATATTTTCGAAACTAATAAAGTTAGATGTACCTAATGTGGTGTTTTCTTAAAGCTCTTTTAAAGGTCTTTTTAATGGTGATACTGGTAGTAATATACAGGGTAGAGGAAAAAGTACATATTTTTTTATTTAAGAACCATGTATATTATTTTACCATTAAAAAGAGCTTTAAATGAGCTTTAAGAAAATACCACATTAAGTACATCTACCTTTATTAGTTTCGGAAATATGACCATCCAAATCAGGTATTTAGGTAATTTTTAAAGTACCGCCATTTTGTAATAGGTGAAGATATTGACTTCATATTCTAGAGTTATAAAGTACTCGTCAGGAGCTTTAAAATGAAGTATTACTCGACCTGCCTTCTTATTTAAGAATTTTGGGGTGGTGGCCCTGGTGGTTAAGGGGTTAAAGGGGCGCCGTCCAATTTTTGTAAAAACGTTCCCCCTCAATAAATATCTTGACGTGTTTCGGCGATTTTCTCCTGTATATTTTTCAATTTATTGGAAAAATTGAGTGTTTTTAAAATATTGTTATTAGAATAACTTAAAATGTTTTAAATATCTTTGAATTAAATCAGCTACCATAAAATAGTACAGACACATTGTAAAAAAATAGATAAGCCAACTACTCCACTTTAATAAACTGGATACCTTGTCTAATCCAGTAGTAATTTTATTTTGTTACAGTAAAGTACTTCGCTCGATTTAATCTCTATTTTATAGCGTTTCCTTTGACTTAAAGAAATATATTTAGTGAATATCCTTTTATGCATCTGTTAAACTTTCAAGAATTCTATTCAGAAGTTAGCTAAGAAGGGTTTATTTTATTACATAGTTGTCTGTTATTTAGCTGCTTTAAATCTACAAGGTGGTCATGTACAGGGTGGCGCGTTTTTGTTGACCAGGGTATGGCAAAACTAAAAGAGATAGAACAAATCTAATAGGCCCTTAGCCATACTAAGGTAGAAAATTTTCGGTGTAGATGGATTGGATTTTATTCCTTTTCTTCATATTTTCCCGAAAATTGCAAGACTTTTTAATTATGTCAATATTTGCATTTTTGTGGAAATGCCTGCGAAATTATTTAAAACGCTACATAGTCCGATGACGTAGTTGGAGTGTGCTTACGTCACAAAAGATTCAAGCTACGACTTTCTTTTTCTATTGCTTGTTTCTTTGTTGGCATATTATTATACCGTGATGCTTTTCACATAAGCAGTGGCATCATTGTGAAGTTATTAAACTCGCAAATTGTGAAATATATTGACAATTTTGTTAAAATTTTAATTTTCCCGGGTTAGTGACGTATTTAGCTAATAATTAAAATAGTTTTTATGCATTGTAAAATTTTTGGTATAAGCCAATTGTACAATCTTAATTTCAAATTTTAAAACAAATTTAATGGTTAAAGTTAATCATGGCTAACTTTATTCGTTTTGGAGATACAGATGTCTTTTAATTTTTTTTTAAATTTGACCAGGAACCTGTAACTCGTTTGATATTAGAGTAAAAAAAATGTAAATGGGCAAGTTAGGGGATTTTTACGTAGAAATTAGTGACGTTCTTATATTTTTTCCCTTCACTTTTATTTTAAAGTTATAACACAAAGTTAGGTTTTTTAATGGAAGACCCTGATGTTTTATAATCAGTTGAGAGCTATAAAAAAACTATATTTAATATATTTATCTTTTACAGTTTTGGAAATATGACCATATAAATTTAAAAAATAGTATTAGCACTAAGCACTAAGAATTAGAAGTTCATATTTCCGACAATGTTAGAGAAAATCGTTTAAAATGTTGTTAAATCTTGAGGGTCATATAATGGTGATAAAATCTACAGGGTGTTTTATTTTTTTAAAAATGTCATTTTATTATCGAACCTGTGACGATGGCTATATTCCCGAAACTATGACAGGCGCCACCCTGTATAAAAATTTTACGTATGCACTAAATTACAGAGCAGATTTTATTTATATTCTTTACTTTTTACCTAATTTTTGAGCTACAGGGCAATTTTAAAAATTTTGAAATTCAGTAGGCTAATAATTTATCAAAAAGGTAAAAAAGGGATTCTTATATACTTTGGACGTAGAATGGCGTGTTTAGAATATTTTTAAATATTAGGTTTTAAAAATATTGACCAAAGTTGGATATTTTTAATGGAACACCCTGTATACAATTTATGTTGTTAGAAATTAACAAATTATTAAATAGGAAGTGTCGAATCCCTTTTTATATAAAAATAGTATTTTCCGTCATCCATTATTGGATTGGGGCGCCAAAAATCTCGTCCATTTTAATGCATCCAAAACACAATCATGTTCCTTGTCGCGAAAAGAGTCACCAAATAATCATCCTCTACTTATGAGCGACCAAGTTTTACAGAGCAAAGACACCTTCAATCTTGTGGGCGTCACATTTGAAAGTAACCTTAACTGTCATAAACACATTGTATCTATAGCCACCACAGCTTCAAAAAAGCTTGGATTTCTCTTTCGAGCCAAAAAGTATTTTTCCGCTTCTAATCTATATACTTTATATGTGTCCCAAATCCGACCTCCCTTGGAATATTGTTCCCATATCTGGGGCATGGCGTCCCCCACAACCCTAAGCATTCTTGATTCTATTCAAAGAAGAGCTATTCGTCTCATTAATGATCCTTCACTTACAGAAAGGCTTTCTTCTCTTGTCCATCGTCGCGTCGGGCTGTGGGGATTTATCGCTTTTTATAGGTACTTCCATAGCTTCTGCTCTAAAGAATTGTCCAGTATAGTTCCTCCACTCACGGTTCCCAACAGAGATACTCGTGGTTCCGCGCGTATGCATCCCTATACGGTCCAACTGGACAGGTCCCGAACTTCCCACTTTGTTCGTTCTTTTATTCCTAGAGTTTCTAGATTGTGGAACCTGCTGCCCGCGGAGGTCTTTCCTTCCCCCCAAATCTTCAAGTATTTTCTTACCTCGCTTAAGGCACCCACGGTACGTTAGTATTTAGGCTTTAAGCCTTCGTGGTTTGTCCAAAGATAAGATTTAAAAAAATCAGTAGTCAACAACTTTTAGATTTTGAACCGCATAATAATTATTTATAAAGTTATGTTATAAGGTTCTTATTTTAAACAAAAACAAGTTTAACAAATAATTTATAAACATTTAGTACAATTCCAAATTCAAATACAATAAGGAAGCAAGCAATAAATAAAACGTATATTTTTGTTTTTTACGTATTGCTTCCCTAAAAAATAATATTTTTCGTATAACCGTGCTGAAATATCATTCGTTTTTATTATTTCGTACAATGGAAACATTGTATTTTTTAAAATTCGGTTGTCATAAAACACGGTCATCTGCTTTTTATCTCTCCATTTTTTTATGTTGTCACTCTAAATACAAGTATGGTTTTCGATGCAAACATGGACGATATCTGTTTTTACGGTTTTATTTTTTATGACGAGCTGTCGCCTCAATAAAACTATGATGTTATTGTTCACGTATTTTGGTTTTTAACTTAAAACATCTTTTACTGAATAGTTTTTTATGATATTATAAGTGCTAAAAGCGACATTTTACTTTGTAAAAAGGGAAGTTTGGAACATTACGCAGGAGGCGAACAAAATAAAATCACTTATACAAAGTATTTTTGTATTACCGGGCGTAAAATCCAATTTTACGCCCCGATTTAAGCGCGTAAAATTGCACTTTTGCATCCTAGGGCAAAAAATATAAAAAAACGCCCGCATTTATAAATGAGGGCGTTAAAAGGCACTTTTAAGCCCTAGGGCAAAAAGTATCAAAAACGCCCGCATTTATTAGCTATTTATGTATCAAGGGCGTTACTAGGACTATAATGCCCTGAAGGTCGAAATAACTACGACTAAAACTTCAACTTCAAAAAGTTTTACCATCATTGAAGAAGATTTAGGCGCTTTAAATTTAATAAAAAAGTACACAACATTAAGACCAGCTGGAATAAAGGAGCGAAGATTCTTTCTTACCTATAGAAAGGGTCGATATACAGTACAACCCATTGGAACAAATACCATAGGAACCGTCCCAACATTGATCGCAAAATTTTTAAAATTGGATAATGCAGAAGCTTACACCGGCCACTGTTTGCGTCGCACATCGACAACTTTACTTGTTGAGGCAGGTGCTTCGTTTGAAACGCTAAAACAACATGGGAAATGGAAAAGCTCATCAGTAGCTGAAGGATATATAGAAGAAAGTATTTCTTTCAAAAACAAAGTAGCCAAAATGATTGCCAATTCAGTTAGTTCCGAGGTTAATTCCGTATCGACTATTGAAAATTCTTTAATGGACTGTTCATCTATACAAAATAGCGTTAGTGCTACCACCGCTGCTACCATCACAAAAAACACCGACCATTCTATAGTGGGATCAGCTACATTTTCCGGGACATTTCAAAATTGTAATTTTTATTTTGGAAATAAAGTTTTATTTTTAGTATTGTTTAAAGAAAACATCCTGTTTTTTATGTTATCCACCACGACTCTCTTCCCAGACCGGTTTCGCCTGCCTGACAGGAACTTATTAATTTTTTTACCGTCTTAAGTCTTTTCCTTTATAAAAATAACATAAGCTATGGTTATTTTTAAAAACAGTGGAAATATTGATCTCTTAAAAATTGACTACCAATTACAAGTAAATACAAATTTACTACCTGCTACATACAAAGTTACAGAAAAATACGGAACCAAAGCTATACGCTATTTACAAAATAATAATTGCAGTAAGTTCAGATTGCCTTTTGAAAGCCATATAATTTTTCTGCCGTATTTTTTTTAGGTCATTTTTGTAGATATTAATTATTCCATTATTTTTGGAAATACCCATAGCTTGTGTTAAATTTTAGGACGGTGAAAAAATCTCCATGGTGTTCCATTTAAAATAACAAAGTTTCTCTTTATACAGGGTGTTCATTTAAAAACTTTCCACTCAAGTTATCTTCGAAACGAGACAGATTTGAGAAAATCGCCGAAACACGTCAAAATATTTATTGAGGGGGAACGTTTTTACAAAAAGTGGATGACGTCCCTTTAACCCTTAACCACCAGGGCCACCACCCCAAAATTTTTAAATGAGAAGGCGGGTCGAGTGATACATCATTTTAAAGCTCCTGACGAGTACTTTATAACCCTAGAATATGAAGTCAATATCTTCACCTATTACAAAATGGTGGTACTTTAAAAATTACCTAAATACCTGATTTGGATGTATCACTCGACCCGCCTTCTCATTTAAGAATTTTGGGGTGGTGGCCCTGGTGGTTAAGGGGTTAAAGGGGCGCCGTCCAATTTTTTGTAAAAAACGTTCCCCCTCAATAAATATCTTGACGTGTTTCGGCGATTTTCTCAAATCTGTCTCGTTTCGAAGATAACTTGAGTGGAAAGTTTTAAATGAACACCCTGTATATTACGTTGGATTGCTAGAAAATTAAGTGTACAATCACCTACATTTAATTTTTTTAATAGATATTATACAGGATGTCCAGAAACAGATATTTATTATTATATTAATTTTTGAACACCCCGTATAATTTTTAGAAAAAAATAAATGTAGGTGATGGTATAGTTAATATTCTAGCAATCTAACATAATATACAAAGTCAAGAGTAAGTAAGGTAAGATATATATTTAAATTTTATTTTTGTCATGATTTTTTCAAAAATCCTAAATATCTTGAAGACCATTTTTGGTACGGGTATTGCTAATAAAATTTACGTTATTTTTATTTCTAAAATCCAACTAATATACAGAGTGTTTCATTAAGAAAAAACACAAGTTTAATATGATTCTTTTCTTTGGAGCACCCTGTATAATACCACCATAAGCGCCACAGCTGACGCTCAAAACAATTCATGTACAACCCTTTTAAAGCATTATATAAGTTATGGACTGACAGAAACTTGGTCACGAAAATCCGTCACTGGCTCACGAACCAAAAGAATAATAAAAGCGTGTTAAAAACAACACCTGGTAATTTTTTTAAGTTCTTCAAATACAAGATATATTTTAAAAATTTAAAAAACGATTTATTATTGTACAAATACAATTATACATATATTTTTTAACCTGTTGGATAATATTATATGTGCTTCGGTCTTTTTAAACCCCCGCTTAGTAATAGCGCTGATTTTATTGTTCACAGCTTTTCAGGGATTTTGTTTTGTATGCAGACAAATCGTAAAATTTATTGTTCGAGGCTTAGAACGTTTATCTGCTTCCATTATTTTTTTTTACTTTCCAATTAAAATAAATAGGTATAAATTTACATAAAAATTTATGTTATTAAGCAAAACAAAAGAAACAATTCTTTTTTGTTATAGAGTAAGAGCCCGTGTGCAGCAGACCTTCGTCATTTTGTAAAAGCTGAAACTTTGACAATGCATGCTCCCAATATAGGTAGAAGTAATGGTAGATTGTGAAGTTTGACTCATAGTGGCTTTGGCAGGTACGAGGTACCAAAAGTTAATTAATTGAAACAAAAATTTCGTTATTTTGTACAAGCTGAATTTTATATATGTTACTTGGGTAACTATTAGAAGATATTTTCCCAATCGGCAGACAGTTTTGACAGTTCCAACCCCTTGGCAGACAAACATTTTGGAGTGACTCAATGGTCCGACCATGTACAATATTTTTGTTATTTAACAAGATATGACAAAAAGTCTTATATAGGAGATGTTGATTTTTAAATAGGCATGTACTTAAAATATTTTGATGTATACAGAGTGTGCCAAAAACATTATTTTTTTAATAACCTTAAAGCAATAACTTTTTTTTTGGACACTCTGTATACATCAAAATATTTTTAGGACATTCTCATTCGAAAACCCTACAAATCTCATATAACACTTTATGTTATATCTTGTCAAATAACAGAAATATTGGTCTCCATCGGACTATTGGACCACCCCAAAATATTTGTCTGTCAATGTATTGCAAGTGTCAAAACTGTCTGGCGACTAAGGAAATATCTTCTAATAGGTACCCAAGTAACATAATGTAAAATTTAGCTTTTACAAAATAACAAAACCTAAGTTTTAATTTATTAACTTTTGGTACCTGGTACCTGCCAAAGCCACTATGAGTCAAACTTCATAGTCTACCATCGCTTCTACCTATGTTGAGAGCATGTGCTGACAAAGTTTCAGCTTTTACAAAATGATGAAGGTCTGCCGCTCACGGCCTTTTGGACTATTATTTGTTTTTATAATATGCAAGGTGATGAAATCTTGAAAAATGAAAGAAAAATTTTAAATTTTTAAAGCACGAATATGTATTCTTATACTTTCTTAAATTAATCAGATATTTGCGTCTTTTAGAAGAGAAAAAGTAAAAGCAAAAAAAAATCTACTTTAATAAACGAGCATACTTGAAAGCTAGAAATAATAATTAATGAAAGTATTATGATATATCCTGTGTAGATATGCAAAATAATCCAAGCTTTGAATGTCTGTCTTATGTTAAGTAAAATTATTTAATATTTTGTATAAAAAATAACCATGTAACTAAATTTTTATATAAAATATTTTTAAAAGCAATTATTAAGGGGACCTAAAGATTTGTAGAAAAAAATATATACAGTGTGTATAACCCAAATAAAATCAAGTCCATAATAAATAAATGGTGCCATTTTTGAAAAAACGCTCAGACACGTCGATTGGAGTTTTTGGTTGAGCAATTTTTCATAAAAACAAATATACAGGTTTAGTCATATGACAGTGGCCTATACTATTTTTATTTTAAATACAACATCCTGTATATTATTTAATTTTCGGATTATTCAGAACATTTCAAACACATTTTGTGTACAATGACTTATACCTACTAGATTCAGTGCAAAAACTAACATTAAATAAAAATAGTTATTTTCCTAACAAAGTGATACTTTCCCGCACACAAAAGTAGTTGGACGAACGACGTGAAGCGGAGTTTGGATGAGCTTTAGGTGTGGGAAAGACACTTCTACTATGTGTGTCTTAGAAACGTAAATAGTTATTTACATTACAAGATTCGAAAGTTTACTTTTGGTGTAAGGTGGTTTTTAAATGGCCGAGGCGAAGCCGAGGCTATTTAAAACCTCCGAACACTTGAAAGGCCTTTCGCATCGTGTAATGTATTATATTTTTTCTGCTACTGTTCTATGTATCGCATAATTTAATAATCACTAACATCATGTTTTAATAGAAATATCAGAGATTTTGAAATTTTACCTGTTAAAAATTAATCCATAGCAACACATTTATTGTTGACATTGTCTGTCATCAGCACTTGTCAGATATTGAATTATTGTTAGTTTAGTATAAATGCATTCCCATTTTAAAATGTTAAATGAATATGAAAATGGCATCCCAAAGGCAGCTGACCTTGCGTGTGCCTCACTTCTGCCAGACAAATCTAAAGAGAGGTACCATCAAACATATAAATCGTTTGGCTTGCTACCAAAAATGTGGGGCGGATTGACGAGAATGTGATGTTGGCGTATTTTCAAGAAAAATCCGAGTCTTTATCACCACCAACCCTCTGGTCTGTATATTCCATGCTCAAGTTAACAATTTCTGTAAACAAAAATCAAGATATTTCGGAGTTCAAGAAACTAGTTGCTTTTATTAAAAGGAAAAACGATGGTTATGAGGCAAAAAAGTCAAAAAATTTTAAAAAGAAGAAATCATAAAGTTTTTACTTAACGCGCCTGATCAAAGTTACTTAGCAATGAAAGTAATAGCCATTATGGGAGTGGCTGGGGCATGCCGGACAGACGAAATATACAGAATGAAGCTAAGTGATGTAGAATAAAGAAATGACGTGGCTATAGTAAAAATAGTGGAGTCTAAAAATAAAGTTATAAGAAACTTTGTAGTAACCAACGATGAAGGCTCAGTTCCTTATGTCCGATTTCTACAGGAATATATTAAGCTGAGACCAAGGAATGCTCTATATGAGCGCTTATTGTATCGTTATGAAAGAGGTAAATGTGTTAATCAAGTAATTGGAAAGCACACTTTTTCAAATGTACCTAAAGAAATTGCGAAGTTTTTGAAGCTGAAGCTGAAGACATTAGTAGATACACTGGCCATTCGCGTTGCTAGGACCACAAAGTTTTTCTTATTTATACAGTAGTAGAAAAATATTTATATTTCTTTTTTCTAATATTTCTTAACGTCAGATAGTATTTGTCAGTTTTGACTTTTATTTGTTATTGCTTTAATAACCAGCTACATTTTTTAATGTCAGGTTTGCGTGCGCAAAGTAACTACTAGGCGCACGCAAGTAGAAAAAATATTTTGTTACAGAAATTCGCTTAAACACACCGTAAAACTTTTAATAACTAATTTTTTTGTTCAATTACACAGCCACACACAAAAAAAAATTGTTTTGACCTGGGGCTCTCCTTACGGTTACTGTATGTTTTTGGGGTCGCCAAAAACTAAATTAATTGTCAATAGGACCCGGTAACATTAGAAGTATACAGTGTGTTCCATAAAGTGTGCAACAAATGGAAATCTTTTAAATTTGCAATTTGTTAGAAAATGTTATTCTTAATAAAAGTTGATGCATGGTCCCAAACTGTATTATTAGCAGGTACTTTTATTAAAAATTAAAGGATATACAAAGTAGGTTAAAAAAGCAAAATCTGCTTAAAAGTAAAGTATCCTTATTTTTAAAAAAACAACGAAAATGTTAAATAAAAAAGTTATTCGGAATTAAAATATTTGCATAAATACCAAGTCATGGCCTCCCATTAAAATATTTTTTTATTTTGAAGTCACCCTGTAACATACAATTTTTTAATATTCTGAGTTTAAATACCTTTAAAAACATTACAACTAAATTACTTAAAAACAAAAAATAAATTAAAACAAATTTATATAATTTAGACTTATTGAAATGGATTTATATTTAACCGATAACTTCAAGTTTGTGGTAAGGATATACAGCATGTCTACTTAAGTTCGCACCATATGGAAAACTTTTTTACTATTATTTTATAAAAAAAGTTATCCTTTTTAAAAAGTTTGGTGGTATAAAACCTAAAATGCAACTAACAGATATTATTTTGTTAAGTGGTATCCGAGGTATCTCAAAAAGTTTATTTAAGAGAAAAGTATCTTTTTTTAGAATTTCAACATTTTCTATAAAAAAATATACATTATATAAAAGGATTAAAAATAACTTTCAAATATGCGAACTCCTACATTTACAAGAAACACTTTTTCTTTAATTTTCTATGCGATAACAAACTTTTCTGTGACTTTGTGCTGTTCTGGCAGTTCTTAAGCTTTATTTAGATATTAAATTTTGAAAATAAGTATTTACTAATGTAAAAATTTAAAATTTCGTCGTTATCGCCTAAAAAATTTAACAAATCAAGTTTTGTTTTGTAAATAAACAAGCTTGCATATTTAAAAGTTAATTTTAATATTAAACGTTTTTCTTTATAATAATTAATAATATTGTCAAAAATATCGGTACTTTCCTCCTAAACAGAATTATATATTTTTAAGATACCTCGTATACCACTGAAAAAAAATTAATGATTTCACTTAAGGTTTTAAATCATCAAACTTTTTATAAAAAATAACTTTTATAATAATAAAAAAATCAATAATAAAAAGTTTCCCATATGGTGGAATATTCTTAAAACTATCTTAAAGTTAGCGGTTAGATACAAAAATATAAATACAGTTAAATTTAACAAATTTGCTTTAATTTATTTTAAATTAATTTAGTTGTAATCAGTTTTAAAGAAATCTTTAATCCAGAATAATAAATAATTGTGACATACAGGGTTAAATCAAATATAAAAAAAAAATTCAATAGGAGGCCTAACTTGGTATTTATTCAAAGCTTTTAATTTGAAATAACTTTTGTATTTTTTTCTTTGTAATTTAAACAATAAAGATACTTTGCTATTAAACTTTTTTGACCTACTTTGTATATCCTTTACCTTTTAATAAAACTAACTACTGCTAATACAGTGTGGGACCATGCACCAACTTTTATAAAGAATAACATTATCTGACAAATTGCAAATAAAAAGTTCTCCTTTGTGACCGGGTCATCTAGACATTAGAGACATTTTGCACCCCTTATTTTGCAATTCCGTTGTGGTTAACTTTATTCTGAGATTGCGCAGTAACGCAAACATGATCCGTTATCGTTATTAACCATACCGGACTCCTTTAATTACGGATGAATACCGAAGAGCTTATCGTTATCTTTATCGTTATTGGTAAACTGCGTGGTTGCCAAATTGTAAAATTTTTAATATCGATTATTTAAGAAGGTTGAAATTTTAATACCGTATTAATTAAAATATTATTGATACATAACGAATAATTAGCGAAAAATTCATAGCAGTAAGAAAAATAAAATAGTGTAAAGAAATTAAAACGGACTTGCATTTTTAAGGATGTTTTAAATCAGTAATTAATTTACATGTTACAATCTGGCACACTTGCTTTTTGCTTATACTGTATTGTTTACATCTACTTTAAAAAACAAAATCAAGGGAACTGTTTGCATATATTAAAAATCAATATATAACTTATGGAGAATAAAAGTAAATACTGATTTTTCGCAAACTTTAAAATCGGCGAACCACAGGCAAAAATAAGGTTATGGGTCGAAAGCGCAGACGCAAGATAAATTTCTTAAAAGAGGTTGCAAAATCTCTGTCTAAAACTGCTGCCGTAATCGTTATGTTTAATAACGATAACCATAAGGAGGCCAAAAATAGTCTGTTATTTTAAGAGGTGCAAAATGTCTCTATTAAATTCAGTTTAAGCGACCCCAAAAACATACACTAACTGTAACCAGAGCCCCAGATCAGATATTTTTGTGTGGCTGTATTAATAATATTAACAACTGCCATAAATCGGAAATCATTTAATATTTCCAAAACAGTTAAAGATAGGTATAAAGCAATGTATACAAAATCTGTTAAGAATGTTCTGAAAAACCCAAAAAGTAAATATTAACAGGGTGTGGTATTTAAAATTCGAATGTTTATATGAGCCACCGTAGGTCTCCGTATAATTTTGGCAACCTAAAATTCCAATTGACGTGTCCGATGTGATTTTTTTTTTTTTTTTGAAAACGCCTTGTTTTATTTATTATGGAATTTAGCTGATACAATTCTGTAAATATAGATATGTACGAGTAGAAGGGATTTAAGTTTAATATAAGCCATTTATTACAATACAATATTGTTATTTAAAAATGTACAAAAATCTTTTGAGAAAGATTTATTGAAAATATGTTAAATTATATTAAAAATTTGCTTTTTTCTACTAAAACTAGCAATTTATCATTATTCCGTTGCATCTCTGGTAAATCACCTAAAGAAAATTTTGTAATTATAAAAGGCTATAATTTTAAAATTCAATTTCCTTTTAATTTAACCTGACTAGCATAAAATTAAATTTTATAATTTTCTTTCAAAAATGTCTAATGTCAATACGTTGTGAGATACTTTACAAAATTTATATGACATTAGTTTTTATAGGCTTATTTTTAATTCCTATCCCTGCCGTGTTATGTAATTGTTAGAAATTTGTAAAAATATGTTAAAAAATATTAAACCTATGTCTAGCTATATATATTTAAGCTACTATTTAATATGGTATGGTATTTAAGTTTAAAATGGTAATTTTACCGCTGAAGGTGCGTATCCACTTAACGCGGCTGTCAGGCGATGCTTGTTTGTTATTGTTGCCGCGCACAGTGGACACCAAACAGCTGCATGCGGCAATATGCACACTGCTTTGGTCAAACTAGGATTAGGAGACCGCAAGCGGCAGCCACTCTACATGGATACCCACTTAGGTGCCTCATTTCCGCAAAAGTTTTTTTTTCAGTGCTCAAGAAAAAATTTTAATCTACCTGAAAAAAATCAACCAAATTTATGCTCTTAGGGCCTTTTTACACACATGCCGTCGGTTCTGACGATGGCTTCGGTACCGTACAACATTGCTTTTTCACACACCGACAATGTCGAAGGTCGGCCTGGCTTCTAATTGTCGGGTTCTACGCCGGCTGCATAAAGGTCAAGCCACACCTAACCGCACCGAGCCCGATTTCACGGTGATAGAGGAAAGTGGGGCAAATTAATTCGGAAAAATCAAAGGCACTTTTCATGCCCTCAAAAATATTGTATATCTCTTTGTTTAAATAAAACAGATTTTCCTACTTATCTCTGTTCCCTTTGATTCAAACTTTAAGTGTACTATAGGTAAAATTTTGGCCACACATAACCGCATCGATGTTTTGACAAGGTCCGCTCCTTAGCACGACCGTGTCTCGTACGGTCTGAAACATGTCCAGCAAATGAAATCATACGTGGATCGGATAGCGCCGATGTTCTTCGAACCAAGCATTGAGTTTACGGGCGACACCTTCTATTTCAGTTTATTACGTATTAAAATTAAAAGTACGTGGGGAAAGGTTAGTTGTTAACTAATAAACTAATGTTCGTTTACTTGTTAAATGCGGTGGGGTAGGTGGTCGGGCACGGAGCAATGATATTAGCCCTACGGCATTTGATTTACATTTAAACCGCGACACGGTCGACTACGTGCAGGACCGTTGCGTTACATGTGCCAAACCTTAAAATTGTGTTACCTTATTTGTAAAGATTTAAATTACGATCAGGTGTAATTTAAAGCGTGGTATAATTGACTTATATTACTGCAGTTTGATTAAATACAAAATTTTGCACCGTATCCCCCTACATTTCACCAGGGAAACGCACGGCCACTAGCTTGTTGCGGTTATGTGAGGCCCGATCTTAAATCGGAGACGGCGCGGCGACGGCATCGGCAGCTGCAAGTAAGCCAGGCTAGGCTATGTGTAAAAATACTAGTAATTTATTTATATTAAACTCGGCATCGGTGCCGTCATCGGCACCGATTTTGCTGTTATGTGTAAAAACATACTTAATATAAATTTAAAGTACTTTCATCATTAAATTTAAACTTTTTCCATTTAAAATTCACTTGCACGTAAAAAAGTTTTTACTCCATTGTAAATCCTTTTGGTGGACCTTTTGGCATATTTCACGCTCTTTAAATGCTTTCGTGTTTTTTTTTGTAACTCGAAAAGTTATATTTACTCTAGAAAAATTAATAATATAAGAATATATCTATGTAATCAATCATAAAAGGAAAATTTGAAAAGTATGATTGGTTATATTATCTATTTCTTACATTTTAAACCGTAAATATAGCGTTATGTTTATTAAATATTGGTCGAAGATCAATTTTTTATGAGTTAACCCTTTTTTCTCCCTATTTTTGCGGTTTGCTCAAAGAAAAAAAAAAACAATTTATTGCAAAAATTGGATTTTACCGATTCCTACCGGCAAACCAGTTCGAGTTACACAAAAAGACACTTAATAAAAACCTTTAAATTTAAATGGTAAGGTGTTAAAATTAATATGAAAAGCATCAAATTTTGCTTGAGCACCGAAGAAAAAAAAAACTTTGCGGAAATAAATCGCCCTAATACCTACCTTAAGATTGAAACGATATTGTATATGATTGTAAATAAAAAACGCAACTTTTAAAGACCCTGTGTGTCAGTTTTTTGAGATTAGTCATATCAGTATAGGAAGGTAACAAACACTTGGTCTGAAAAAGTTTACAAAAACGCGTTTTTATCACCGTATTAGTACTTATACACAAGAACTGCAGATACACATTTATGTATTGCCATGCCATACCACATCACGCCACACTACGCAACACAGCGTTACGCTACCGCTCTAATTCAAGCTATTCAATTATCACTACCTTCTCCTCAATTTTTAATAATGTCTAATGTCAATACAGGGTGTCCCAACGGAAACTGTTGCGATCGATTTCTCGAAAACTAGGCTTTGGAAAATTTTGAAAATTTGGTTACAGTATAAAATCAGTGGGGGACATACAACTTAAATATTTTGACAGTTTTACCACTTTCGGTTATACCGGAAGTTAATGCTAACTTCCTTATTTTAAATGAAACACCCTATTTATTATTTATTTTTTAGATTTTGCGTGAAATTCTAAAAATAATGTATGTACAATGTTCTATACTTAAGTCTAACCGTTTTTGACTTATTTTAAATTTTATGTCGAAAATGACGTTTGCAGGCCATTACATAACCATTAATTTTTCTTAACAAAGGCCTTTTAATATGAGTTGGGGTTGGATCCCGCGTAGAGAAGGAACTTCTTTTGTCTACTGTATTGAAATTTTTACAATTAATAAATACAGAGTGGTCAAAATTATCGTTAAAAATTATAAGGACAAAACCTCAGAAGTCATTTTTTTTAATTGGAAACCCCCATTTTTTACCGTATCCTATAAGCATGAAAAATAAGGGTAAGTTTGTATGAGGATGATTATTCCAAATATTTATCGTTTTCGAAATATTACCATTTTATTATTTATCTATTCTAACAATGCTTTGAAGTGCGGTTTATTTTGGCTTCTACGTAGTAGGCCCTTATCACGAAATGCGGCGCCAAAGCCAACTACACCGTACCTATCCATACTTTCTAAACATTGTTAGAATAGATAAATATTAAATTGTTAATATTTCGAAAACTTTACACGTTTGAAATAGACATCTTTATGCAAACTTACCCTTATTTTTGATGCCTAATAGAATAAGGCAAAAAAGATGGAAATTTTCATTTAAAAAAATGACTTTTGAGATTTTGTCGTTATAAATTTTAACGATTATTTTTGAACACTCTGTAATTATTATTTGTGAAAATATCAATACAGTCTACTAAAAAGTTCTTTCTCTACAGAGAACCCAACCCCAACTCATATTAAATGCTTTTGTTTAGAAAAATTGATGATTATGTAATGGCTTGCAAACGTCATTTTTGACATAAAACCTAAGTCCAAAACGGTTGGACTTAGGTATAGAACATTCTACATAAATTATGTTTAGAATTTTATGCAGAATGTGCAAAATAAATAATAATAAGGTTTTTCATTTAAAATAAGGTGTTTGACATTAGCTTCCGGTATAACCGAAAGTGTAGAACTGTCAAAATATTTGAGTTGTATGTCCCAAACTGACTTAATAATGTAACCAAATTTTTTAAAATTTTAAAGCATACTTTTCAAGATATCGATTAGCAGTAGCTGGTCACCCTGTAGTAGTAGTAGTAACCTGTATGATTAAAAGCTCTTTTATGAATAAACTCAAGTTGTCACGTAACATAAATGGACTCTTTCCCATTCTATGTGACATAGCGTGGTTTGAGGTAGCAGTGCGTGATGTGGCATGCCATAGCATCACATAAGCGAGTCTCTGTTTATGATTATGGAGAATTTTTATATTTAAATTAATGATTTTATACCATCTAAATAGATATATTGCTTAAATGTTAATAAAATAGTATTTTTACGCATTTGTTTTATTTTCATTCATCAAATCTTACTTGAGTTACAGACGCCAGGCTGTGTCGGTACGTGGGGTGCGGTGTGCGGAGGGAGTGGTAAGTGTTGGGGTTCCTCAGGGATCGGTCCTGCGAGGCCTTTACTTTTCTTAATATACATCAACGACTTGCCCCAAGCTGCTCCGATAGCTAAATTCACTCTCTTTGCAGACGATACTACTATGTCTTTCACTGCTGGCAATTGGAATGAGGCGCTTGCTGGAGCTGCGGAGTCACAGTCAAGGGCTGAAGATTGGTTTGCTGCTAATCGGCTCTACTTGAACGACACAAAGACCGAGCACATGGTATTTTCAATGAGGCAGATTCCACAGAAAGATGCAAGTAAGACGGTGAGGTTCTTAGGGGTACATCTTGACACCAGATTAAGGTGGGATTCTCATATTGAGTGTCTGGTTTCGAGGCTCAGATCGAGCATATTTGTTTTGAGAAACTTGTCCAATTGTGTTACGGCGGACGTTGTCAAGCAGGCTTATTTTTCATTGTGCCATAGCCACTTATCATATGCGGTTCTTGCATGGGGTCATGCAAGTGGTGCCGCTCAGATCTTTGGGCTTCAGCGTCGGGCGGTGAGATTGGTCTCGGGTCTTTCATACAGAGCTGACTGTAGAAATGGATTTATTCAGCATAAAATTTTAACTTTTCCATCAATCTATATACTAGAAAACCTAGTACACGCAAAGAAAAACTTGAACTTGTATATGATCCATCAGGATATATATTCATACAATACGCGAGCTAAAGAGCATTTGATGCCAAGGTATAATCGCTTGAAGAGGTGTCAGAATGGCCCTGGTTGCCTTGCCATTCAATTCTTCAACAGGCTTCCCAGCGACTTAAAAGAAATGTCCCTTTCCTCTTTTAAGAAACCGGTTAAAAGATTGCTGATGCAAAATAGTTTCTATTCTATTGAAGAATTTTTAAATTTTAGATTTTAATATGTTTGTAATGTTAAGCTAAGAGTGAAATTTTTTAAACTGTTATTGATTGTTTTATCTGTAACTGTGTATCAGTAAATTTTTATTGAATTTTATTATGTATGTATACATATTTGACGTGTGTAAATACAATTTTGTATGCAAGCATTAATAAAGAATAATAATAATAATAATAATAATTTATAATCAGTAATAATGTTATTATTTACCAAAAATCTTAACAAAAATACCCCATTCGATATATCTATCTTTAATAGTTTCAGATATATGACCATTCAATCCGAATATAATTTCGATTATATCTACATACAAAACTTTTAAAAATAGATAATATAATAAATGTGGTATTTTTGTAAAACTTGTTGAAATACCTTTTTTATGATGACATATTATACAGGGTTATTTATTTTAAAGTAAAAGGGGCGTTATTTTTTAATTTCTCTTTACTTTTTTAAAAAACGAATATAGCCTTTTCATGTAGGTTTTTTCGTAAAATTGAATAATCCACTCAGAAAACCATTTAAAACAAAAAGAAAAAAGTAACAGCGCGAGTGACGTATTTTTTTAATAGAATACCCCGTAGATTTTTATTACAGAATATTATAGAGATTTACACGAGGAATTTGGTGATATCGGGGTTGCTGGGTTTATTTTCTGCGGTTCTTAAACCACTTGTGACCTGTAGCAGCCAGGTTTTTTCAGGTGACAACTTTTCTTATAGTTTCATGCAGTTTTTAAATAATTGCCTTAGATCCACAGAAAAAAACCCAGCAACCCCTGTATCACCAAATTCCTCGTGAAAATCTTTATTCATTGATATAAAAATATACGGGGTATTCCATTTAAATTATACGTCATTCATGCTGCAACTCTTTAATTTTAGTTTCAAATATTTTTCTGATTAGATTATCGAAATCTACAGAAAAAAATAGATGAAATGGATATATTCGTTATTAAAAAGTACAGGGAAGTTCAAAAATAAAGCCCTGCTTTTACCACATTATTTTTCTTAAGTTCTTAATGTTAATTTATTTATTTTGTTATGCTCAAAAGATAATAGAATAACATCTATGAATCTTTTATTTATACAGTATTTTACGGATGGACAGGACAAATGGACCAAACATTTAATTGTTTAAAAAGTTGTGTATGGCAACTATTTATTAAATTGTTTTGTTTTGTACAGGCGTTTCAAAAACTACAAAATGTTAAATCAGGTAAATAACGTAAAAAGGGTGTAAAACATAACTAAAACAATGATATTAAAAACATTTTTCTCCGTTTATTTTTATGTAAAATTTTAAATATCGGATCCTTATTAATTTTTTAAATTCGACGTTTTGCTTATTTATAAAAATAAAAGCAGTTTTGTCTTCGTCCATCTTCATAATTGAATAGTTGTTGGAGCACCTGTACAAAACAAAACAAATTTCTTAATGCAGAGACAAGAATGAGACGAGCAACTAAATGTAAATAAATTATCCGAGAGAGAGATAGCTGCTGGGCCTTTCTTGTCTGTCTTCAAGGAAGGTAAACGCAGATGGCGCGTGAGTCGACTTTATCGTTTGCCCGCCAAATTCAAATTATATAGCTGTGCTATTTTTGCCCTTAATGTTAGGTACTTGTTTTTGTTTCCTATTAATATAAAATATTGGGGTTTAGTTCAATAATTACACACACCTAATTAAAAATGTTATTTATTTGGTTTTTATAAAGATTTTTTTCTTACAGATAACCATGTCAATATTACCTTAAATTATCTATTGAAAAGCACAAATTTAATATATGCACAGTGATCACTAATAAAAGTCAATATTCAAAGTCCAATTAAAGGTAAAACCACGAAACACACAATAAATCACAGAAAATGTAAACAAACTGTCCAAACAAATCGGCCATTGAAAAATATCAAACACAAATATCGAATAACATTTCGGCGTGACTGCCTGCGGCAACGTTGTCAAATTAAAAATATTCGATTCATGGTATATTTTCTTTCTCTTAATTAGATGCGAGCCAAAAAAGGACATTAAAGTTTACATGCAGAAATTGTAAACAGCTTGGCAACCAGGGCAAAGCGATGATTGCTCCATCTACGATAGCCTGCCATGATGAAAGACAAAGACATATTTATTGGAACTTGCGTTAAACCAGAAAGAGATAAATACAATGGACAAATTGTTAGGACCAGTTACTCGTCTCATTGTTGTCTCTGCTTAATGTAAATCTTGTTATTCTTTTAATGAAAAAGCTGTTGCCATACACGACTTTTCTTACCGTTTAAATTTTTGATTCGATTTGTTCTATTGTAAAGACCATCCGTGGACATACTGTATAGGAAAATTTTTCGGTCCTTTGTTGTTATCATTATAAGTAGGTGTCAAAATATAAATGAAATCCCTGTACACTTTAAAACTAGGCCCACAATTAATACTTTTAAATGTTTAATTATTTGCAAAAAATATCTGGTTCCATGATTTTTTTAAATATTTGCAACCCTATAGCATTGATTGGCGAGTCGCTTCTGGTTTTAAAACCCCGCCTATGGAGCGCCGGGCCGCCTTTAAAATTTTCTTTAAAATAATTTTTCTATACAACACATTCACATCTACAACGTGCTTCAACAATTCTCCAGATATCCGTGTTTATCGCACAAAGTGTATTTTAATGCCCGTCTATATCTTTCCTGGAATAGGAAGGCATGCTCTTGATAGATTGGGGCATTAAGCACCAAGTAAATAAGAATTTATCTCTCAATAAAAATACTCCAAACAGTGGCGTATACCCTTAGAATTTATCAGAAAATAAATATCGCTGGTTGGACGTTTTATTGTGCCAAAAATGGTAGTATGTACAGGGTGTCCCATTTTGGTTGTCCCTTATGGGAAACTTGGAAACCATAAGAGATATTAAAAATCTGATACCCCATCCTCGAGCTCTTTTTGGGAGAAAACATTTATGTTAAAAACAGATCATCGCTATCGCGAAGCGTTTCAGAATACAGGGTGATTCTCGATTTTTCACTTTTTGAAAAGGCCCTGTAGCTTTGTTGTTATTACAGATACGAGAAAACTAATTGCCCATTATAAAGACACTTTTTTCCGTAGAATCCAGTGGCGTAGCCAAAAATTTTTTGAGCTGTCATTTTTGACATATGACCCAAACATGTTTTTTTATTAGGGACACCCTATAAATGATTAGGTAATTAAATTGCTTGTTTTTTCTGATTAAAATAATATATCATAGTAGGTGGTTTAATAAATTTTTTACGTCAAATATTGGGAAAATTATGATATTAAAGACGCATTTTTTATTTTAAAATTTAAAAATTTCCTACCACTTTATTTATAAATATATAAGTATGAAATTTCGGTAAATAATATATATGATGTAGAAGATTATTAATACGCATAATAAAATGATACACGATGTCTCAAAAAATTAAAATATTTTTTTTTATTTTAAAATTTAAAAATTTCCTACAATTTTATTTAAGAATATATTATAAGGATGGTGGATAATATATATGATAAGGAAGAATATTATTATATATATATATATATATATATATATATATATATATATATATATATATATATATATATATATATATATATATATATATATATATATATATAATATATATATATATATATATATATATATATATATATATATATATATATATATATAAATGATACAGTGTGTCCCAAAAAATTAAAAATAATTATTTTTATGTTTAAATTTAAAAATTCATAGCGTCCTTATTTATGAATTTGAAGCAAAAAAATTTTGGAACTGTATTAGTATGATAATGTTGTATAAAAAAATAAAAATCAAAGTTATACAGGGTGTGTCAAAAATTTTTGATTTTTTTTGGACTTAAAATTTTTTTTTGTTTTTTTGCTCTATTGGTAAAGTTGACATTGAGAATTCATAAAAAATAAAAAAAAATTAAATCTCAAAAATTAAAAAAAACTTGATAAATTTTTAAGTTTAATTAATATAACTTGTTTATTATTGTTGTTGTAAACTAATTTTTTGTTTTTTTCTACGGAAATGTCTCCTGAGCTAAGGGATGACAGATTCCTTTTAAAACAAAATTATAAAACAATTTAAAAAACAGATAGAAGCCGCAATGCGTCTTTAAAATCATAATTTTTCCAATATTTGACGTAAAAATTTATTAAACCACCTACTATGATATATTATTTTAATCAGAAAAAAACAAGCAATTTAATTACCTAATCATTTATAGGGTGTCCCTAATAAAAAAAAAAACATGTTTGGGTCATATGTCAAAAATGACAGCTCAAAAAATTTTTTGGCTACGCCACTGGATTCTACGGAAAAAAGTGTCTTTATAATGTGCAATTAGTTTTCTCGTATCTGTAATAACAACAAAGCTACAGGACCTTTTCAAAAAGTGAAAAAATCGAGAATCACCCTGTATCTCTGAAACGCTTCGCGATAGCGATGATCTGTTTTTACCATAAATGTTTTCTCCAAAAAGAGCTCGAGGATGGGGTATCGGATTTTTAATATCTCTTATGGTTTCCAAGTTTCCCATAAGGGACAACCAAAATGGGACACCCTGTACAGGGTTATTCATTTTAAAGTAAACAGGGCCTTAGTTCTGAACTTCCCTGTACTTTTTTAAAGAGCAAATATAGCCATTTTGTGATTTGATTTCGTGGAATTTAATGATCTTATCAGAAAAATATTTGAAAAAAAAACAAAAGAGTGACGTATCTTTTAAATGGAATACTCCGTATATTTTTATATCAATGGATAGATTTTTACGAGGAACTTGATGATGTCGGAGTTTCTATTAATTAAAAACTTCATTATACTATAAGAATAGTTTCACCCGAAAAATCCTGACTGTCACAGGTCACAGATGCTTATCTGTCAAAGTCAGGAGATTACAAAAATAAGTTTCATAACCAGTATTAATATTTATTCAGTTTTAATTAACACTATTGACAAACATCTAGATATGTATATTAAACGTAAAAAAATACAAAACAGCTAATTAATGAAATGGCTTATTACTTGTAAATCTATTGATGATATCAAATGCCCATTGTGATTGGTCTGCTGGCACCATATGCCCAGCATCTCTTACCAATATTTCTGTTAAATTTCCTGCTTGCTTCACATAACCAGCAATATCCCCATCTACTTTCCATTGATACCTACTCGCTGTTTTGTATTCTGCTGCACCACTAAAATTTAATTTCTGTAAAAAATTTTGTGTTAAAGGATATGCTACTATTATATCTAGCTGTCCATTGTATATTAACACTCTATAATAGTTTAAAAGCTCTGATATCCATGGAGCAACGCTTTGCATTATATCTTGGATTAAATTTTTCTCTACTTCTTTTCCATCATTGAAGGTTGCATTTCCAACGTGAATAGCTGCTCTAACATCATTTCTTTGTACGTATTTTCCCATAAGATCAATTTCAACATCCAGAGGTAATTTGGGATACAAAAAGTTTAGATAGTCTTTAAATCCAGTGACGTTTTTGAAAAATGAAGAATTGGAAAAATCCCCATCCATCATTGTATCAAAAAAGAGTGCTGCTTTTTCCCACTCTTGATTCTGGATCATTTGAAGACCTTCTTGTTCAAGCTTCTTGACTTGATCCCTAGCATTCTCATCGTAAAGTCCCAGTTGATACAGGTAATCGCCATATTGAAGTTGATTTATGGGATCGCAAAATCCGTTTCCAATTGCGACGCCTTTTAAATTCATTTTCAATTTTGCGGCAGGATTTTTATGGTAAATAGTATATGCTATAGCAGGAACGTATTTTCCTGCATATGATTCACCGGTGACGTAAAAATCTCTGGCTTGCAGGTCTGGAAACATAGTGAAAAATTGGAAAAGAGCTTGATAGATGTCCTCGCCGACTTTTGTTTGGTTTTGAGCATAGCCTCCTAGAAAAATAACCAATATGTTATTTGGTAACTTTTACCATCTGACTCTATTTATCTTAGTTCATGCTACTGGTTCTACAAGGTCCGGCAATAGGATTGAACGTCTATAATGGGCCACTGTGAAGGTACCAAAAATATATATTTCGACTTGTTAGTACTGAAACTAAAAATATAATTCTAGAAGTTAATTGAAACACTTTCAGCTTGCGAAAATTACATTCTTACGATGACCACTACCTTCTTCAATGCACTGTTGCATACTGGAGTAGAAATGGCGCATAACACGCGTCTATAAATCTACGTTCATGGTTATCGAATGTATCTCTTCACGAATTTTCTTTGAGTTAGGGAAGTGTTTGGAAACGAGTAGAAAAGAATTTCTAACCCATCTTAAAATTGCATTTCTTGTTGGAACGTTAGCACGCACTGGCAAATTAAATTCACGTCGAAAGTTTCTCTGAATTGGCACCATGGACTGCGTCAGGATAAACGATTCTACAGCAAAGATCCGTTGATTGTTTGGGCAATTTGCCATTGTAACACAAACTTCCTAACAGTAAACTTCAGTTTTATTACAGCCTTCTTAAACATATAAGCCGTGAAGTAAGAAAGGCAACGTTGCAAACAACACTGTACAGTACGAATATTGAAATGAGTTCCTAATAGATGACATGCTAAATATAATTAATTTTTTAAGTGTTTTAAACAAAATATAGGTATAAATTTTTTTAGGATGTTTTAGACAACATAAAGGTATAATTTTAAATACTATAGTTGCCCTAAAAGCAATAATGTGTCTGCAAAACTTATCAGGAACTTTTCTGCCTTGTACAAATTTGTTGGTAAGGATTTAAAAATTTTAAGTTGTTAGGATTTTTTTTATAAAATCTTAATTCGTATTACATAACATGCACTTTAAAATAACAAAGACTTTAAATTAGGTTTTCCACTATATTTACCTTAAAACCGCATTAAGTAAATAACTTTTAGAATATCTATAAATATTTTTGGTAAACTTACCACTGTATTTATGCGCATTAGTTGATATAGTCCTTAGAGTATTGCTTGGGGTAAATATTTGTTTTTGGTGCACTTTACACACTATTGATATCAAATTAAACCAATTTTTTAAAAACACACTTAGTTAATTAGTTGCCCGTAAAATATATTTGTCCATTTACCGTATAGGTACTACTTTTACTTTTAATAAAAAAACACTTAACCGGTCAATGGCGCACACCCAGGCTTTTCTAATTTCATAGTTTATGGGGAAATTAAATGTTGTCTGATAACCCTCTGTTTTAATATAACTGGGGTAATTCGTTTTGCAGTCACGTTCGTGACGCCGTACGCACTATACGCGCACATTTAAACGTAAAAACAACAATTGACATATTGGCACTGGTCCCATTTTTTAAACATAACAATGAATTACTTATTTTTTCTTTATTTAATAAATACACGCTACGATTTAACTTTTAAAAACAGAAAAAAATCTTTTAAGCAATCCTTTAAACTTGTTTCTGTTTACTTCTAAACTTTACGTGACATTCCTACTGTGCTGTGTTGCCAGATGTCCTCCTTCACGGCTCATATGTTTAAGAAGGCTGCGGTTTTATACATAATTGACGTTTGTCAAAAAGGATATTTCAAGGCAATCTTTACAAAACAGTTCAATCCCATTGCCGGACCTTGTACAACAGGTTGGTTTGCATAGAAGTTTTGAAGCATTGTTTTTTGGAAACAAGTTTAGTTTAATTTTAAGATTATTTGGTACACTTATCAAATTCTTGTAGCAAATTTATGTGAGTATATAACAAGTATCAAAGGTTCTTTTAGACAAGCCATAAATCCTAAAATATTATTCATATCAAATGAGACTGTAGGTAAATGGTATGGAA
>JACEGR010005150.1:0-77014 GCA_014170235.1 Listronotus bonariensis
ACAATTATCCTCCTTATAACTATGCATTTATTATGTAATTTTGGAAAATTGTATGTACTTACTTTTGTAGAAATTATACTTAAATAGTATAAATTCCTTAGTTATCCAAATTCATTATTGCTATTAATTTTCAATAATTTCTAATAAATTTATTTGCAAATTAACAAATTTTAAAACTAGTGACACGTGAACTAAAAGAAATAATGACGAAATCAAAGGTAACTTGACCGTTTGGTTTTAAAAGTGTTTTAATCCTTTTTAAATATGCTGTATAGTTTTATAATTGGATTTAAATACTTTAAAATAAAAATAAAATAAAAATATTCAATTTAAAAAAGACACTTTATTTACCAATCATACTGTATAAAATACTAAAACATTTACAGCAAACAAATAAAAAATATTGTATATAAAGAAAATACATATCGAGACATTTATATTAATCTTAGATGCTGTTTTTTGTTTGTATAGATATTATTACACCTAGCTTTTATATTAAAACGGGTAATACCCTTTAAATTATTTATTTTTAAGCAACTTTTGTATATCTTCCAAAGTCCTTCCCGTCGTTTCAGGAACGTAAAAATAATAAACCACCAGACAAACCAGACTTAGGGCTCCGAACGTGAAGAGTGGACAAGCCATCTCTACCAGCTCATTGGTGACGTGATAAAATTTAGTCACTAGAATCGCCAGTGTACCATAGTAAATAGTTGCAAAACATAGAGCTACAGGTTTTATACTGGGGTTAAATACCTCTGACATTACTAAAAGAGGGATATTTCTTACTCCAATGCTAAAGAAAGCGACATTTAGAAGCAGAGCTAGCATAGGTACATAACTATATTCCGCTAAATCTAGATCACTATGGACTGTAAGGTACATATAGGTACCAACTGCGAATAAAGTTGCAGCAGTACCAAAAAGTGAAAACAAGAACATTGGTCTACGGCCCAAAATGTCAACTACGAACGATGCTAATATGGCGAGAACAGCTTGCAAAGAAAAGTAAAGTATGGTTCCGACATTGGGAGACACGAATCCTTGGGTTTCCTGGAATATAGTTTTGCAGTAAAAAGTTATAGCTGTTGAGCCACATAGTTGCTGGACACTTCGTAAGCCTAAGGCTATTAATAAGGCTTTTCGGTTTACTTTTACTTTAAAAAGGTCCATGAAGCCTTCCTCGCCTATGAGGCGGCCTTCCATTGATTCTTCTAAATCCTTAGACAACCTGAAAAATAATTTATTTATCTATAGTTTAATTATCGAGGGTAATTACATAAGTGCATCAAAATTATCGATAATTTTTCTTGAAAGCGTATTCCCTAAAAACTGTGAAAATGAACAAGAGTAATTTTTAAAAGGCTTGAAAGCTAAATTATTTGATTATTTTGATTCACGAGTGTAATTTAGAGAGAAAATTACTCGAAGAAGGTGAAACTATCAAATGAAATGCAAAAGTGACATATTAAATAAACAAAGCTATTGTTAGAATGTGGTTGTCAAATTCAACAATTAAAAATATGGCAGTGCAATTTTTTATTTTTACTATGCAATTATCGCTGTAATCAAGCGATAATTGTCGAGTAGACAAACGGGTGAGTAAAATTTTCACATAAATTATTCTACTTTTTTAAATTGATTTTTGTATGGGATATTTCAGTTTAGAATGCTAATCCTTAAGTGTGTAAATACTTGAAAGACTTTAGGAAAACCAGGTAAAATAAACCCCTGCCAAAATTTTATAGATTTTTTTTAATAAAATTTGTGTCACTACTTACATGTTGTAATGAAATTTGCTGCACAGCACTGACGTAGATAATATTTTCATATTACTATATCTCAAAACCAGGATATGGGACCCACACCAAATTTATAACAGATACTAGTGACCTTAAGAGAAACACTTTGATTAGAAAATTTTAATTTTGAAATTTCCCCCCTAACTTTTTTCGCAAATACTAAAATTAAAATTTTCTTTACTAAAGTGTTCCTTTTAAGAGGTCACTAGCATCTGGTTTAAACTTGGTATGGGCCGCATGTTCCAGTTTTAGGATTTAGTAATTTGAAAATATTATCTATACAGTGGTGCACAGCTATGAAACATTTTTGTATTTTTAAAGATAAAAGCAAAAAAGCCCTTGACCTAAAAAGTGACACCTGGATCTGCCTAAACGTCGTTACCTTTTTCGTGTTTTTAGCGAAAGAAAAATTACGTGATATTTGCACAGACCTGAAAAATAAGTAAGATTCAACTAGACCCCCTCCCCCTAAATGCCTTACGTATTTTATGGACGGCCCCTAATGACAACCATTAAAACACCTAACAAAAATAATAAACCGACTTTAAAAAAAATTATTGCATTTACACCAAATAATTATAATAAAATATTAGAAAAACACATTAAGCAAAACTTGACGAACCAATGTCTTTACGCCCCCAAAGAGTTCAAAAGTAGGTATCCGCTAGGGTCACTAACCTTAAATTCCCCATAGTATAATAAAAAAACAGATTGGCTGTATCTAAATAGGCAATGTAAAGCCATGTACACACGTGTGTAATGTAACATGCAACGCAACATGCAACGTAACATGCAATATAACAAAGGGCCTTAATGTCGTTGCTGCAATCTCCTCTGCAAATGGGCCTATCTGCATTTTAAAATGAACTTGTAGGCCAAAGAGATTGTAATAAAGAGTTTTTTTTTGTTTTTTTAACATATGACTTGGTAGAAAATAAAAACTGAAAACCTAAAGATGTCCAATTTTCACGCTGGTAGAAAACTTAGCTATTTGATGAAAGAAACGGTTTTACAAAATTGATTTCCTTTAATAACATTGAATTATTTAAAGTGCTTTTCTTTCATCTTCTCGTTTTATCTTCGTTTTCCATTGTTTCTTACAACAACAGTCAAACACATCCAAATAGATACTGCAAACTCACATCAAACGCCTTTGTGTTCACGTAAAAATCGACACATGCATGGATCGCGATCAACGTTCCAGCCAGCGCTCATTACGCGAAACCGTCTAAACGTGCGAATCTTGTTGCGTTGCATGTTACACTCCAGGTTGCATTAAGCCGCGTCCAGACTTGCAACAATTTGCCAAACATGCGACCAAACTAACCAACCTGTTTGCGCGCTTCTTTGACCCCTAAAACCGACAAGCTTTATAGATACCCCCACATTTAGATCCGCAGTGGCAAGAAGCATTTTTCTGATTTTTGCGACCTGGTGCAGTAAAAAACGAGGGTGGACGAACATGCGCACTGGGAGAATACAACACCGGCACACCGTGCCCCCGTCTACGTACTGACCGTGACGCTCATTAGCTACCGTACTTCGAACGGGAAGCCCAGGCAAAGCGTCGTGATTTTTTTCTCATAAAGCGGAGAGTCTGTTTGGCGCCTGCGAGTCAAACCTCGGGAAGTCGTATCCAAGCGCCCAAACACATTTTTTGCCCATGAAGAGTAACTTTTGGGTTGCGCAGGTAATATTATTAACAACCTATCGAGATCAGTAACAAGCTCTGAATTACCGGCGAATTATTCGCGAAGCCCTTAACGACGTGAATTCCGTCCATGTCTGCGCTATGTGGCGGGGTATGAGGTGTGAAGCGGCTAGGCGAATTGTTGCAAGTCTGGGCGCAGCTTTAGGTACATCCATCTGTACGAGGCTAAAATATAAAAATAATATACAGGGTGAGTCGGGAGGAACGCACCAAACACTGTATTGTACAGGTAAAAATAATTTTAAAAAATCCATATGTTCTTATTCGATTCTCATTTGTTTTCAAAATATCGCGTAAATAAAATGGTATAAAGTTTACCGCTTTTTATAACAAATGATAAGTACCGGTTGTTTGGTCCGTTTTGTTGTTCAGACATTTGTCAGTTTCAGTGTGTTAGACGCGTTAATTTTTGAGTTTGTACGAATAAAGTCTTATAAAATGCCACACATCTGTTCAAATTTAGAATATGCAAATATAGTTTTTGTTTACGGCTCAAAAAAGCAACAGGAGCCCTTCGCAAACGAAGTAGAATGTGTTTAGAGGTTAATGGCGGTATTTTTGAACATTTGTTAAAACAGCACAATAATTAAAACTAGGTACGTTAATGTAGGAAATTTTGTTTCTTTATAATTACGCCATATTTTGAAAACAAATGAGAATCGAATAAGAACATATGGATTTTTTAAAATTATTTTTACCTGTACAATACACTCCTGGAGTTTGGTGCGTTCCTCCCGACTCACCCTGTATGGTAAGCACCATTGGGAACTAAGTTGTTTTTAAAAAGGTATTAATGGTGTGGAGAAGATTATTCCTTAAAACTTAGTTTTTTTTAAATACTACTAAATAATAAATACATTTTAAATCTGACCTGTTAAATTCAACTTCTCCATTTTCCTCTCCCCTCAAAATAATTAAATTTTTCCTGGCATGTTTTTCCTCTCCTTTAGCCATGAGTAACACGGGACTTTCCGGCATCCAAATGAACGTACAGAACATCACAAGAGGAATTGCACAGGCTACCCCAGCGGCTACATTGATTGATAAGTAGATACCCAAAACGTTGATAAGAAGGATACCCATCACTACAAACACTGGGCATAAAGAGGTGAGTAGACCTCTAATATTGGGTTCGGATATTTCTCCTAGGTACATTGGTACTGTTGCGAAGCTTAGCCCGCCACCTACTCCCCTGAAAAATATTTTTGATATACAGAGTCTAGATAAAAGTTGCTAAAAAATATTGTTATATTATACAGGGTATTTTAAAACAACAAAACATTTTATGAGGTGATTTCTTGTTCAAAATAAAGGGTAGTTAGTTGTTTAAATGTTGACTTAAAAGACAACCATGTAGAGAGAGAGATATCACAAAAAAAATATAAAAAATGTTCCATCCTTATCTTAAAAAACAGAGTATTGTATTATTATTTAAACTACCGAGTAATGTTAAAAAAATAATACAGACGCCTTAATTGGTGGCAGCAGACAAAAATATTCATGAAATATTTCTTTCCGTCCTGACACGTTATGATTTACATTTTATTTTTTTAAGCCTTAAATATGCCCAGGCTACCCAATTTTTTTTAAGTCGTTGTATACTGTTTTATTATTTAGTAAACACGAACTCTTTCATTAATTCTAAAAGGTGCAAACATATTTTAACAAAGTTCTTTTTTATAATAGCAAATTTTCCGTAGATTTTTTGCAATTTTTATACCGGGACACCTTCCTAATGATTAATTTTTTCCCACCGTTTATACAGTGTGTCCCAGGATAGGTTTACAAGAGAACAAATGGAGCAAAAATTTTTGAATTTTAAAACGAAATTTTGGGGAAAATTGGTCGCATGTTCCGAAACTAAGAAATACAAAATTTTACTCCAATTGGTATTATATAGGGCGAGTGATAACTAAAAATATGAAAAATACCCAGGAACTAACTACTTTTATTTATAAAAATGTAACAAAATTTGTAAAAAGTAAATGTTGTAGAGAATTAAATTGTATGTCAAAATTTGAAGGTAAAGCATGAAAGTAAAAAAATGTAATTGTCAATATTTTACATTACGCATTACAACTAAAATAATGAACAAGAGAAAGCAAAATTTAAAAGAAAATTTAATAATTTTTAATATTTTTTAAAAAATCGTTGCTTTTGAAAACTGTTAAGGCATAATGTAAAAGGTTTTTTTAACTTTAATTCTTAAACTTTATATTTTGACATAAAATTTAATTTTCTACAACATTTACCTATACAATTTTGTCCTATTTTAAAAATAAAAGTACTATACTCTTGGTCATTTTTCATATTTTTAGTTATCTGTATAATACCAATTAAAGTAAAATTTGTGTTTATTAGTGTTGGACCATGCGACCATTTTCCCGAAATTTTGTTTTAAAATTCCCAAATTTTTGGTCCATTTGTCCTCTTGTAACACCTATACTGGGACACTCTGTATAACAAACTACCCTTTAATTTAAACAAGAAATCAAAAGGCTTTTTATTTATTTAAAAAGACCCTGTATACAAGAAAATATAAGTTTAAAAATCGTTATTTTTACTCGTAAATTTGATCAAATTTTATCGGCAAATTATCTACAGATTATCTACGGATGGACGTTTCGAGATAAAATGGATCAAAAATTTGATTTTTTTTTAAAGTCAATCATGATAAAAAAAATAAAAAATAGATTCACGTAAAAGAAAATGTTGATTTTGTATACAATTTTCGCAAAAACTTAAAAACATGATTTTTCTCTAAGAGTAAACTACCTTTATTTTTAATTTTTTAGCAAAATTTCTTTAAAAAAATATTAATTTTATAAATTTACTAATTATTAAAAATTATAAAACAAAATTTTATTGAACTTCATAATTTGGTCTGGATCCAGGGGCCTTTCCTGGCCAGGGTGCAGCAGGTGCACTTGCACAGGGCGGCACAAATTTGGGGGCGGCATTTTCGAAAATAAATACCTTATTTACGGTATTTCGGCAAACAAAGGACTTTTATAGTAAATTTTTGGGGGGCGGCATCAAAAAATTGGTGACCTTTTTTTTGCTATTCTATAATTTTCAGCGGTCCAATATTTTTTCGCAAGTAATAGTGTGGGCCTTTGGCATTTAAAAAGTGGGGACCTTTGTTTTTTCTTTTGTTTTTCAAAAATGTTTGACTCTGTGGGAAGCAGCATTTCCTCTTTCTGCACGGTGTGGCAGAAAACCACGGAACGGCACTGCCTCGATCGCATTCCTTTACAGCTGAAAAATTGTGTGTAGAAATTTGAAGAACGCAGGTCATTTTCATTTTTTATTACAAAATATTTAAAATAAATAATTTTTGGTAACTCCAAAATCAGTTTCAAGAAACTTTTTAATACCCTTTAATATTTATAGGTCTATTTAAAATGCTATTCCTAATAATTTTTTAAAAAATATTATTTTGCTTAAAAATAACAAATTTAGGTAGTTTACCCTTAGAGAAAAAAACAGGTTTTTAAGTTTTTGCGTTCCCTATAAACAAAATTAACATTTTCTCTTTTTAAATCATAATTTTATTAAGACTAACTTTTTGTTTAAACATAAAAAATTTAATCCATTTGTCCTTTTGTAAACTCCATCCGTAGTCAGTCTATATAATTTAAATATAAATATTTTAAGAAAAAAATTATATATTTTTGCAAAATTTATAATTTGACGATACAATTTTATCAAATTCGCTAAAAAAGAAAACGATAGAGGATTCGCTAAAACTTACACATTCCTTGGAAAGACATTAACCGAAAAATCCAGGACAATTAAAAAAAAAAAGTGTTTTCCTATGTTAATAGCATCTAGAATATATTATTTTGTTTGGATTACATGTCTCAGTTTTTAGATTAAATAATTTAAATATACCTTGTACGACCTTGTTAAAGTTACTTTAAATCTAATGCCATTTGATGTGTTTTTTGTTAAAAAATCTTACCTAAAAATCTTGCCATGAACATCAGCAAATCACTCCTAGCTAAAGCCAAAATCAACCAGCTAAAGAAAAGGGGTACTGAAGTCCCCAAAATCACTTTTTTCCTGCCCATTATGTCCGACAAAAAGTTAGAGATTATCGCACCAGACACTATTCCAGGAAATATGGTTATAGCTAGCCATGATGCTTCTTCACTGGACACTCGGAAGAAATAGGTACCGTTTGTAAGAACCGGTAAGGAGGGTGATGGCCAACCAAAATGCATCTCTGAAGACAGAATCCCCAAGGAACCTACAACAAATAAATGAGTATAACAGTGTCGGCAACATAAATATAGAGCTCTAACCTTTTAAATTTTAAAGTAAGAACACTTGCTGTTGATCAAAATTAAAGTTTTTTGGTAATTCCTTTTGGTAGCACAACATCGGCAGGCATGACACTAATTTAGTTTTTCGCGCCAGCATTTGTATAACACACATTTTGTTATTATACCACGTAAAACATTATTTATGTTCCATTAAGGATAGAAATATTGTGTTAGGTAACACTTCTTGAGATTTTGGCAAATCATCACGTTTTGGGGTCCCTAGAACTCGAAAAATTTCATAATTTCTGTGGTTTTGATGGCTCCTAAGCTCTAAAACCGTTTTCCCCAGAAAGATACAATTTAACACTCGGTTTTGAGTTAGTCAGTGGCAGAGTTGGGTCGTATTCGAATACTCAGTATTCTGAATAGTATTCAGAATGCTTTTGCCGGTATTCGAATACATTTGTGTGTTTAATATTCGGTATTCGGCTGAATACTATTTTGCTTAGTATTCGGTATTCTGTATTGGAATACTTTAGAAGTATTCGACGAATATTTTTTTGAGTATTCGAATACCGGCGTTTCTTGTATTACAAACAACAAAAAGGAAAGAAAATAGGAAAAAGGAAGGTGAGGACCTTTTTTTTTTTGCTCTTCAATTTTGTCATTTTATCTTAGGTTTTGTTTAGTAGTATTCGAATCTTTTCGGTTCCAGTATTCGAATACCGATTCCGGGTATTCATGTATTCGAATACTTTTTTTCTTTCAAGTATTCAAATATTCGGTATTCGAATACTTTCTTTTTCGGTATTCGTATTCGTATTCGAATACCGATTTTCAGTATTTTGCCCAACTCTGGTCAGTGGTTACTCTTACGGTTATCACCTTAAATAATATTTTTTTATCTATATCTCACGAAAGCTTATGTCTAAATAACAGTGTACCGTGAGTGCCGGGTTACTGGATGTTTAACCTATTATATATTTTTTTATTCAAATTCCAATTTAAAAGGGTATCAGAATTCCAATGATGTTAAAATATATAGGGTGTTTCATTTAAAAACTCAAATTTGCAGCCATTCTCGGAACCAAAAGTGGTGAATATGCGAAAATTTTCTTTAAATTAATAGGTTAATGGTCTTGCCATACCAGTCTCATTTTAATATGCCTGATACTCCACGAGATATGGCTTATATTCGTGGACACCCGGCATACACTGCACCTTTTAAAATATGTAATCCGCATTTTCTCTGGGCGCCCATCTTGAATTTTATTTTTTTATAATAAGCTCTATTCTACCAATCAAGCCCTTTCGTTTGATATCTATATTAAGGTTTTTAGTAAAAAAATACATATTCCTCCAGTTTGTAAATATTATACATAAAAAAATGATTTAGTTTGATTTTTTCATCAAAAATTTTGTATAAAATCGTTGTTATTTCATGAACCATAAAATGTCAGCTAAACTAAGCCGTATTTAAAAGCATTAATATAATGTTTTGAAATAGACATCCTTTTACAAAATTATCCTTATTTTTGATGCTTTTAGGATAAGGTAAAAAAGATAGGGGTTTTTAAATTGACTTTTAAGGTTATTATCGTAATAATTTTTAACGATTATTTTTTACCTCTCTGCATTTATTAATTGTGAAAAAATCAATACAGTCCGCTAAAATAGTTTTTTCTCCACTAGAAACCCAACCCCAACTCATATTAAAGGCTTTTGTTTAGAAGAAATTAATGGTTATTTAATGGCTTGCAAACGTCATTTTCGACATAAAATTTAAAATAAATCAAAAACGGTTGGACTTAGAACATTATACATAAATAATGTTAAGAATTTTATGCAGAGTCTAAAAAATAAATAATATATAGGGTATTCCATTTAAAATAAGGAAGTTGACATTAACTTCCGATAAAACCGGAAGTGGTAAAGCTGTGGAATATTTTAGTTGTATGTCCCCTACAGACTTTATAATGTTACCAATTTCCCAAAGCGAACTTTTCGAGAAATCGATCGGGGCAGTTCCCAGTGGAACACTCTGTATAGGTATCAAATATTGCACAAATTTAATTAGAGTTTAGGTACATATTTGTTTTTCGCAAAAAAAACCCTTTAAATTTTTTCTAAAATTTTAAACTCACACCAAATCTACGTGATTTTTGTAAATGAATAACGATATACGAATTTTCTCGTATTTCTTTAAATGAGACACTGTATATATTTTTGCATCCTTGAATTTCTTAAAAATCATCATCATCATGCTTATATTATTGTTTCAAATTTTATAAGAATATACCGAACGGCTTAAGTTTAAAAAGGGGTTGTACGATTGGTCCTTACTGTATAAGCAACCTAAAAGTATTTTGGTAATTATTTGTATTTATTCTTAGTGGTAATTAAACTTACCTGTTATGGCTGCAAAATACTGGTAGCACCTCACTCCAAAAATTACCCTAATATCAAAAGTCACCTTACGCCACATTTTGAAAAATATTGCTAGTCCGCCTTGCGTTTACCGTACCAGTACTAGTTTGTACTGATTAATTCACTAACTACCTTTAAATTATTAGTAATGGAACTGTGATAAGTGACTATAAAATTAAAGCCATTATTCTTGTGATAACATAGTTTTATAGTGAGTAAATTTTGCACGGAGTCGTCAATCAGTTTCTATTGTTAAAGTCTAGGGAAAAATGCATAGTTATATTAAGAGTTCCAGCACAAAAATTCAACAGTAAGGTTTTGAACGTAGTTTTTTTCTTATCTTCGTGACATCTCACGAAGGCTTATGCCTACATACCAAAGTACCGTGAGTGCCGGGTTATTGGATATTTAACCCATTTTTTACCCTGTTCCGTCAACGTTATCCAAGCACTGAAACATACAGTTTTGCATTTTACAGCACCTTTTAGACAACGCCGTAGTGCCACCACGGACGTTATTATTTTTTTTAAATAACTACTACCTAAAATTGGCAGAATACTACACAGAGGCTTTGCCATTACCATCTGTGAGGTGACGAGCTATTAAAAATCCGTGGAGGGAACTGAGATTCGAACCCGAATCGCTGCGGTGAGAGGCTGATACGTTAACCTCTACACCATGCTTCGTTTTTATGTCAATTTATAAACTAACGGAACGGCCAAACTAAAGACGCACAAGTGAGCAGCGAGCGAGCGATTTTTGCAGTTCGAAATCTGTATGTTAATTTTTGTCCGCCTGCTGGGTGTCGGTGTGGCCACTTGCATTTACGCATTAGTTTTTAAAAAACATCGAACGCACGCAAATCGCCCGCTTGACGCTAGTCGCTCTTTAGTCTAGCAGTACACAAGTTTAGGCCAGACTGAAGAGCGACAAGCGTGCAATTGGCAGGGAGGATTTTTCACAGTCAAAAACCTAATGCGTAAATACAAGTTGCCACACCGGCAACAAGCGGGCGGGCAAAAATTAACATGTAGCATTCGCACAGCGAAAAATCGCATGATTGTCGCTCTGCCGGTAATGTTTTTATAGTAGGGTTTAATTTTTTTAAATTTGGCAGCATTATAAAGTTAGTGGGAGACACACGACTAAAATATTTTAATAGTTTTAGCACTTCCGGTTAAGCCGGAAGTTAATAACAATTTTATTATATTAAATGGTACACCCAAATTACTTATCTATTGTTTAAGATTCTGCCCAAAATTCTAAACATATTTTTGAGTAAAATATTCTATACATAAGTTCAACACTCTTTACCTTACTTTCCATTTTATATCAAAAATATCGTTTGCCAGCTAATAACCATTTTTTTTTCTAAATAAATTAGTTTAATAGAAATTGGGGTTAGTTTCCTCGTAGAGAAAGGTCTTTACTAGACTGAATGGACATTTTTACAATTAACAATATGAGGATGATTAAAAATAATCCTTAAAATATATATCAACAAAAACCTTAAAAGTCAAGTTTTTTAAATGGAAACCTCTAATGTCTATTTCTTTGTCTTATTAAGCATTAAAAATAAGAGTAACTTTGAATGGGCATGTCGGTTTTAAAAATGCGCCACCTTGTATTTATAAATTTACCATGAAGAACAGGTTTTACTATTTTAAGTTTAAATGTACGTAGTACTAGAAATAAGATAAATGAGTTAAATTTGTTATTGAGTGAAGTTTGCCCAGAAATATTGTGTTTAAATGAAACATGGTTGGCTGTTGATGAGGTTGCTGTGTATTGCCTAGATAATTATAATGGAGTAAGTTATTTTTGTCGTGAAAAGTATAAAGGAGGAGGTACAGCTATATTTAGTCATAGTGGGTTAATGGTTAATAGTTTCAATGTAAAGAATACTCAATCAATTGAAAAACACTGTGAATTTTGCTGTGCTGAAGTCCTTTTTGATAATACTTCGATTGTACTAGTTAGTATCTATAGGTCTCCTGATGCTGATTTGGATGTTTTTTATGATACGCTTGATAGTTTAATGACCGAAATATTTGGTTTAAATAAGAAAATTGTTCTGTGTGGGGATTTTAATATTGACTTTTTGACTGAGGGTAGTAAAGATATTAGAAACTTGTTGATTACTTATGGCATTGCCACTCATGTAACTGGGGCAACTAGGGTAGGTATTTGAACTGAGACACAAATTAATGTTTGTTCTAATAAAGAAAAGATGTAATAAAGGAATGCCAGATCTCGGATCATTTTGCTTTGGTATTTTCAATTAACAACTTAAAGGGTGGTACAACAAGAGGGATAACATTTAAACGCAAATATTATGAGCCGAATTTGAGCAACTTTAGGTATAATGTCTGTGGTGAGACATGGCAAGATGTGTATAAGGCTGAGGATGTAGATGATAAATATGAAGGTTTTTATAATACATTTTATTTTTATTTTGATACGAGTTTTCCTCTTATAAAATCAAACATAAAAGTTAGTCAAAATAAATACTGGATAACTGCTGAGATGCGTGATTGGTCTCAAAAAATTAGAGATTGGTATGACTTGTATAGGAGGACTAAAAGTGTAATTATATTGGAAAAATACAAACAGGAAAAAAAGTCATACATACAATATATTAATAATTATAAAATACCTTACAATGACAATAAAATACAAAACAGTCAGAACAAGGTAAAAGCCACCTGGAATTTGCTTAAAAATAGTCAAAACTCCGATAGGGCTGAAGGAAATATTAACTTATTGCATGAGGGCCACCTTGTTTCAAGTCCAGAAGCTGTGGCAGAGTTGTTGAAGAATCAATTTAGAGTTTGATACAAATTATAGTTTAAATAATAATAAAGATGGTTTATTTCAGAATACGGCTGGCAGAAATCAAACTTCTAGTATATTTTTGGCTCCATATGCACCAGATGAAATAAAGAGTTTAATTTGGGCGTTCCACTTAAGCATTCCACGGGTCTCGATAATATACCATCCATAGTTTTAAAAAAGGTTTTTGACCTAATATGTTATCCCCTTACAAATATAATAAATAGCTGTTTTACTCAGGGCAAATTTCCCTCTCGATTAAAAGATGCAAAAATTGTTCCTATACATAAAAAAGGTAACAAAAAAGATCCAAATAATTATAGGGCAGTCTCATTACTCTCAGTGCCTTCTAAAGTCATCGAACGTGCAATATATATTAGGTTATTGGGCTATTTCTATAGCAATAACATAATCTCAAAAAATCACTTTGGCTTTTTACCTAAAACCTGTCCACAGGATGCAATATTTAAGTCCTTAAATGTAATAATGAAAGAGCTTGATAATGGTAGGCACGTTAGTGGCATCTACTTCGACCTATCAAAAGCATTTGATTTAATAAACCATGACTTGCTTCTTAAAAAGTTGGATATGTTCGGCGTAAGAGGTGTTGCTAACGATTTGATTGGATCCTATTTTAGTAACAGAACCCAAAGGGTATGTATAACTTCGTATAACTCGGGTTCAAAAAATGTGGTTTACTCTGAACCTCTACCAGTAACTTCTGGGGTCCCTCAGGGGTCAATACTTGGACCGATTCTATTTCTAATATATGTTAATGAACTGGGAGATTCGCTGGGCTCGGATTTTGTTTTTCAATTTGCCGATGACACCTCCTGTGTTGTAGTCGAGCCTAACATACCGGCTGCTTCAAAAAATCCAGTGAAATAGTATCAAATATGAATAATTGGTGCATGAATAATTCATTGGAGCTCAATACTAAAAAAACCTGTGTTGTAAGTTACAAAAATCAAAACCAGTCATTGTACGTTAATTTGACAGGTAAAACAATTCCTCAAGTGGACAAAACCAAGTTCTTGGGTGTAACAATCGATCAAAATTTGTCATGGAAAGAGCATATAAATGAAGTAGTAAAGAAGATTAATAAAGCATGTTATGTGATAAGGTATCTTCGAGATCAAGTAAGTGTGGAGAGCCTTAGAGTTTACTATTTTGCCTATGTACAGTCAGCAGTTCAATACAGTATTTTATTTTGGTTTAAATCTGTGAACTCTCATAGAGTATTCATTTCCCAAAAGCGAGTTGTACGACTAATGCTTGGCCTTTCTTCTAGGGAGTCCTGTAGACCACATTTTAAATTATTACAAATACTACCAGTTCCTTGTTTATATATATTAAATGTTTGTTTATTCACAAAAAAGAATTTACATGAATTTCCCAAAAATGGGGATTTCTATAACAACATGACTACAAGAGGCCGCAGCAACCTTATCATACCCCAGCACAGAACTAGAATGTATGAAAAAAGTCCTTATTATAATTGTGTTAAGATCTTTAATGCACTACCCCAAAACATTAAAGTAATTACCAGTGAAACATTGTTTAAAAAAAGAGTTAAGGCTTTTTGTTGGAAAATATGTTTTATTCTCTTGACGAGTATTTTGCTTCTGTACAGTAATGTCCCATTTATTTGTTTATTATTGTTTTTTACGTACAGCTTTAATTTTGTTTTTACCTTTTTAACTTTAATGATTTTTAGGGATTATTATTTTACCGTTGTACAGTAATGTCCCATATATTTTGTTTGTTGTTGACTTTTACATACATTTTAATTTTGTTTTACTTTTTAATTTTAATGACTTTTAATAATCATTTTACTTTTGTACAGTTATGTCCCATTTACTTTGTTTGTTTTTGACATTTAAATACAGTTTTAGTTTTGTTTTACTTTTTCTTTAATGTTTACTACTTTTGATGATTATTTTACATTTATACAGTAGTATCGCATTTATTTTTAAACCTAATTTAGTTCTAATTTTGTATTTATAAATTGAATTTTGTCTTTTCTAATATATACTATGGAAATGTGAAGAAGTATGAATGAGTGTCAGTGTGAACGAGGCTGTATAAATGTGCGGATGCATGAGTGCTTTATATACACATATATAGATATATATATTATTATTATTATCAGTTTTTAAGGTAAATTAACTTGTAAATTGACGTTGTAATGTTTCATCTATTGGAACCCATTACAATAAATGCATTATTATTATTATTATTAAAAAAACCGAAGCCAAAAACAAGCACCTTCCTGTTGGAGCGTTTTTTTTAAAAACATTCCACCCATGCATCCTTAAGCCGGGTTTATAAATCAAAATTTAATTTTAGTATTATTATTAGCGGTAACTACTTTTTATTCAGGTTTCATTACTTATTTTTTGTTAAATGTAGCTAATAATTGCCACCAAAAAATTTCTTAATTTAGGTAAGGTTAATACTATTATTAATACTAAAATTTAATTCTGATTCATAAACTCGGCGTTACTGTATTAATGAGTAGATTCATTGATATATTTAAAAATAAAGACCCTTAATTTTAACTAGTTATCACATTTTTTTTACAGAACAAGTCTAAAGATAAAAAATGGTAAAAACAGTTAATTCAGATATCTTTTATATAGTAAGCTATGAGCAATAATTTTACTGTATTTTTCTTAATGTATATTAATCACCACATAATTATAAAAAAGATATTAAAAAGAAAAAAGATAAACTGATAGTCGTCATTTTGTCAAGAATAAATCAAAATTTTTATGTTAATGTAGCAACAAAAAATTAAAATTACAATTTAATGGGTTTAAACAACAAGAAACTTAACAACATATTTTTTAAAAAAGTTTATTGTTTCTAAATATGATATAAAAAAACTACGCAGCTTCAATATTTTTCTTTTCTTTTCTAGGAATTGGTTCTTCAGTCTGCCCTTTAAGATAGGCTTGAATCTCTTCCAAAGTCTTACCAGTGGTTTCAGGTACAAAAAGTATTACTAACACTAAACTAACAAGGCAACATCCAGAAAAAACGAAAAATGGCGTATACATGCCAAACGAGTCCTTTAGAATCTGAAAGGACTTTGACACAGTTGTTGCCAGTAAGGAGAAATAAATATCTGCTAGACATAGTGCCGAAGCTTTAACGTTTGTTGGAAATAGTTCACCTAGCATCATTATGGGGATAGTGTTTAATCCCAGCGAAAAAATTACTACGAACCCTACTAAAGCTACTACAGGCAGTATGCTAAATGAGGTAGTATCTATAGATGTACAGAACCTAATATAAAAGTAGGAACCTTCAACAAATAAAGCTATAGCTGACCCAATGATCGAAGTAATAAGCAGAGGTCTTCTGCCTGCTTTATCTACAATACTGGAACAGAATACTGCAAGACAAAGCTGTACAGAAAAATAAATAATAGTTGCGGTTTCTGAAGAAATATGATCTCCAGCCTCAATAAAGATCGACTGAGCGTAGAAAGTTACAGCAGTAGTACCGCTGAGTTGCTTAGCACCTCGCACTATCATCATGATGCCTACTGCTTTTCTGTTAGACTTGCTGGTAAACAAATCCAGGAATTTGCGTTTGTTGTTTGTTTGTTGATTCAGCGCCACCGTGATTCTATCAAGTTCGCTGTCAACTTCCTTTGTACCTTTAAGCCTTTGTAAACTTCTTTTGGCCTCTTCAGAGTTACCTTTCATCAGAAGATAATATGGAGACTCTGGCATGAACATGAAAATCACCATAGCAGCCACAGGAATAGAGCTGCATATCAGAGCTGTTGTCGATACGTTTAGGTAAACTCCAATGACATTAATTAAAAGAATTCCAAAAAGAAATGAGATTCCGATTAAAGAACCTAGAAATCCCCGAATTTTCGGATCAGCAATCTCGCCCACATACATAGGAACTGCTGTAAAAATCCACCCATCTGCAATGCCTGCAATAAACCTAGCTACACATAGCAATATCACCGATGGGGCATATGCTACGAGCATCCAGGCAGTAAAAAATGGCACTGATGTCAAAATAATGGTTCGCTTCCTTCCTAAGATGTCTACTGTTGCCCCTCCGATAAGGGCACCTAGTAAGGCTCCTAGGAGGGGCATGACGGCAATCCAGGAACCTTGATCACTGGTGATGGCTATGGAGGATGTGTTGCTAAATAGTTTGGGTAAGGAGGGGGATGGCCAACCGAAGTGCATACCATTGCTGATGATATTGAGAGTGCCTGAAACATACAATAATATTAAAAGTATTTAGGAAGACGATATAACAAAATGCGGACAATAAAAACATATTATTTATATACAGTATATTCCTATGAAAAATGACCCACCAACATTTTATGTACAGGGTGGCTCGAATTCGACGCTCATCATTGGGATTTCGGAAACCGTAAGAGATGCAGGATCGGTTAAATGGAGGCAAAGTTGCGCAATTTGATGCTCAATAAAATGCCGTTTTGCGTTTTAAAAAAATCCGAGTACTTCCGAAGATATTCGAAAAAAAACCGGAATTTTCAATTTTGGTTTCTATTGTTTCCTGGCTATATTTGTTAAAATAACTCAAAATGAAAAACACGTTTTCATGGCCACTTTTTCTGCTCTATAATTCAGTGTGATTAAATATTGAATCTGACGTTTCGACTTCTGGCGACCATCATCAACTTAATTTTTTTAAATACGGACCTGATATTTTTTCAATTTAATTAAATCCTTTCATCACTCTTAAAACACTATAAATCGCCACTTTGATATTTGCCGACGTTTCGTACAGACAATTCCATCACCAGAATATTGCATATTTATTTAACCATAATACGGCCCTGAACTACATTTTTAGGTAAAATGGTAAAAAAAAACTTATTACATATTCATAATGTTTTATTGCAACTCATTGATATCTAACAGCGGAAATTAAGAAAAAAGTAATTTTTTTTTAACAATTTTATTTATTTCTAGCAACAAAAATACGTTTCTGCCATATTTAAAAATTAAAGTCTTTACATTGCAAAAAAATTGGTGGTGCGTTAACGAACCACTGGTAAGAAAGGTAGACCAAAATATTTTTTAACATATGTATTCCAAAAAAACTTAAACAAAAATTGCAAAAAAAAAGAGTAATATAGTACACACTAAAGAATAAACCAATACAAATATTATTACATTTAAATAATTCAAATACAAACAATTTTTTTTGGTGCGCAAATGAACCACTGGTAAGAACCACTATATATATTTTTAATTTTGATGATACGTTGCAAAACACGAGACATGTAAATGTACATTACATCGCCCACACATATAAATAGTATGACTGTGGCATACTCTGCATCTCCCTTCGTGCTTTAGTTTCATGAGGAAAAAATGGTGTGGGGCTGATGATCAAGCCTTATTTCTTCTAAAGTCGAAGGAACATTTCTAATAATTTGTAATCTTTCGGTCTTGATTAGACGCAAAGCTATGTATGATTTAAATTCAAACTGAGATATTTTTGTGTCATTGGCAAGGTTATACAGTTTCAGGCATTCACTACTATACTATCTAGAGAATTACAAAATAAAGGCCACCACCATTTTTCCCCAAAACGCGACTCCTATAGTTGGCAATCCCGTTGTCATGGAGATCTACTCCCCCATAAATCTATTATATTGAGTTATGGCGTTTGGTTGAGGTATATATGTCTCTTTCTTTTGTTTTCTATCGAACCTCTTTACTTTACTTACTGGTGCAACGTTATGAGTATTGCTGCAAACCGTAACTGTTGAATTGTCATTCCAGCGTACAACAGAAATTTTTGAATCATTATCATATGCAGAGATGAAAGAACCACGCTCTTTTTTCATAAATATTTTAGAACCTTCTATTGGACACTTATTAGTTCTGTTTTCACGTATGGTCCCTGTGGCAAAAAAACCTTTCCTTTTCAAATAAACAAAAAGCTTATACGATGAAAAAAATTATCAAAAAAAATTTGATGGGAAGATGGTCTTTCTACCACAGACAACAAACTCATGACGACGTCACCACCAAGTCCTAAATCGGAATATATTTTGCCTTGCGCGCCTCCATAGGGAGTACTAGAAAATAAATAGCCATCCGATGAACAAAGGCACCAAATTTTAAAGCCAAAACGTACCGGTTTACCTTTGATAAACATTTTGCACGAATGTCTGCCAAAGTATGGCACCATTTGTTCATCGATGGACAAATTGAAAGAAAAAATACCCCACTGTAAATTTTTCTTATTGATAATATCAAGAAAAGGTCTAACTTTTGAAAATCTGTCATCCTTGTCCAATTTCTCGTTATCCGATAAATGTATATTTTGTTTTATATTTTGAAACCGGTTTCTACTCATGCACTTTTTTATAAAATCTATACCTTTGTCTTCATCAGTTGACCAATAACATGGAATCTGTGGTAACGTATGATAACCAGAAAATAATATTATACCAATAAAATTTAGAAGTTCTTCTTTTGATAATTGAAAGTCGTGTCGATTTTTATCCGCAGCGTACTTCATTGTGAAACCCAAAACGAGATTGGCTACCTCATCATCAAAAAGAGTAAAAATATTTCTAGGGGTGTCTTACCAGAAAGCTCATTTTTATGTGTTCTTTGTCGTAAAACTCATTTGAAACAGCGAAATGTGTATATTCGATCTGCCCCTGAATCCATTTAGCTGTGGGTAGAACATCACGGGATAACGAAGGGGTCATCAGTCGGCTTTTTTAGCAGCTAACGTCTCATCATCTGATGAGTCCCAATGGTACTGTCTTTCATTTTTATTTTCACTTTCATTAGCCGATGTATGTATCTGCATTTCAAAGCTGCCTACAACATCTGTGGGATTGGACATCTCTTGAACACTAGTTTCCTCATCTATATCTTCTTCATCCGTCAATGTGTCGACATTAGGGGGTATATAAACGGCATCAATTACCTCTAAAATTTTAAAATAAGTATAAACATATTTTATATTTTGTATGTACCACTCCATAAGTTTCAAATATCCATACTGTATAATTTTACCTACCGTTTTCGTCATTTTCAAGTTCATCCACTACTTTTTCCAGCTCAGCTTCTAACTCTCGTTGCGTTAAAAACTTTTTAAATGACATTTTTAACCATCAGACTTCAAACGTACTTCTAACTAGCACAAATAGCGAAACAACACTGCCTGGCCGTTACCTGGCCCGTCAATATAATGTAATAAAACGCGTTGAAACAGGCAAATATTTGTCACATTTTGCATACATATAATACCAGTGGTGCGTTTTCGCACCAACGTTTTTCTCAACACAGAGAGCTCCGATTAATTTTTGATTATAATTTATAAATATATTTGTCAAACTCTACACTCAATTAAAATCTGATAAATGTAAAATAGTTAACTTTTTATCATTTGAAATATTTTTTAGCAATGATAGAAAATAGAAATTACAAATAAATTTTTCTAATTTTTATATTATATATTAAAGCATTTTATAAAAGCAATAAAGGTGTTTTATATTTTTTTACTTTAGAGTGGCTAATCAACTTCTTGTTTCATATACAACAAATGGTAAAAAAATTCTGGCGAGACCAAAATAAAACAATTTGTACCATGGTGCGTTTATGCACCAAGAAACTAACTAGCGGTACGAATTCAAGGAGAACTTCATTTAATGTACGGATTGGTATGTGGCAGGAACAAAATTATTGGACCTATCGCTTACGAAGGGACCTTAACTTCCGAACGATATCTAAATTTGATAAGGAATGATGTCTTAGACGCCTAGATAATCAACCTTTGGCAGTATTTCAAGAAATATGGTGGCAGCAAGACAGAGCTCCTGCCCACAATGGAAGGAAATAGTTCAATTCCTTTACCATATATTCCTAATAAATGGTTTTGCAAAATGGCCCGCTAGGAGGCCAGATCATATGCCCCTAGATTATTTCCTTTGGGGATATCTTAAGAACCGTTTATTTAAAATGCACCTTACGACCTTTAAGTAGTACGACAAAATTTGATACGGAAAGTCGCTGCCATTCCTGCGAGAACAATTAATCTGAGCTGTATTAAAAATACAAAGCAAAGCGAGAAAATGCATCGAGGCGGAAGGTTATCTCTTTGAACACTTATAGCTAGGCTGATTAAAAATTATGTTTATTTTTAATATGGGCATCAAGATAGTATTACAAATTGTTTATGTAAGCTGATTTGTTGTCTACCTTTTGTATCTTATGTCTAATATTCATGAAATTTTCGGTTAATAAAGTAATTTCCGCTGTTAGATATCAATGAGTTGCAATAAAAAAGATTACGAATATGTAATAAGTTTATTCTTTTTTACCTTCTTACCTAAAAATGTAGTTCAGGGCCGTATTATGGTGAAATAAATATGCAATATTCTGGTGATGGAATTTTCTGTACGAAACGTCGGCAAATATCAAAGTGGCGATATATAGTGTTTTAAGAGTGATGAAAGGATTTAATTAAATTGAAAAAAATATCAGGTCCGTATTTAAAAAATTAAGTTGATGATGGTCGCCAGAAGCCGAAACGTCAGATTCAATATTTAATCACACTGAATTATAGAGCAGAAAAAGTGGCCATGAAAACGTGTTTTTCATTTTAAGTTATCTTAACAAATATAGCCAGGAAACAATAGAAACCAAAATTGAAAATTCCGGTTTTTTCGAATATCTTCGGAAGTACTCGGAATTTTTTAAAACGCAAAACGGCATTTTATTGAGCATCAAATTGCGCAACTTTGCCTTCATTTAACCGATCCTGTATCTCTTACGGTTTCCGAAAATCCCAATGATGAGCGTCGAATTCGAGCCACCCTTGTACAGGGTGTCCCATTTTGGTTGTCCCTTATGGGAAACTTGGAAACCATAAGAGATATTAAAAATCTGATACCCCATCCTCGAGCTCTTTTTGGAGAAAACATTTATGGTAAAAACAGATCATCGCTATCGCGAAGCGTTTCAGAGATACAGGGTGATTCTCGATTTTTCACTTTTGAAAAGGCCCTGTAGCTTTGTTGTTATTACAGATACGAGAAAACTAATTGCACATTATAAAGACACTTTTTTCCGTAGAATCCAGTGGCGTAGCCAAAAATTTTTGAGCTGTCATTTTTGACATATGACCCAAACATGTTTTTTTATTAGGGACACCCTATAAATGATTAGGTAATTAAATTGCTTGTTTTTTCTGATTAAAATAATATATCATAGTAGGTGGTTTAATAAATTTTTTACGTCAAATATTGGAAAAATTATGATTTTAAAGACGCATTTTTTATTTTAAAATTTAAAAATTTCCTACCACTTTATTTATAAATATATAAGTATGAAATTTTGGTAAATAATATATATGATGTAGAAGATTATTAATACGCATAATAAAATGATACACGGTGTCTCAAAAAATTAAAATATTTTTTTTATTTTAAAATTTAAAAATTTCCTACAATTTTATTTATGAAAATAAAGGGATGAAATTTTGGTATTTGATAAATGTGATGGTGAGAAATATTATTATACATAAAAAATGATACAGGGTGTCTCAAAAAATTAAAATGATTTTTTTATTTTTAACTTTAAAAATTTCCTACAATTTTATTTATGAATATATAAGGATGAAATTATGGTGGATAATATATATGATAAGGAAGAATATTATTATATATATATATAAATGATACAGTGTGTCCCAAAAAATTAAAAATAATTATTTTTATGTTTAAATTTAAAAATTCATAGCGTCCTTATTTATGAATTTGAAGCAAAAAAATTTTGGTACTGTATTAGTATGATAATGTTGTATAAAAAAATAAAAATCAAAGTTATACAGGGTGTGTCAAAAATTTTTCGATTTTTTTTTTGGACTTTAAATTTTTTTTTTTGTTTTTTTGCTCTATTGGTAAAGTTGACATGGAGAATTCATAAAAAATAAAAAAATAAATCAAAAATTAAAAAAAAACTTGATAAATTTTTAAGTTTAATTAATATAACTTGTTTATTATTGTTGTTGTAAACTAATTTTTTTGTTTTTTCTACGGAAATGTCTCCTGAGCTAAGGGATGACAGATTCCTTTTAAAACAAAAATATAAAACAATTTAAAAAACAGATAGAAGCCGCAATGCGTCTTTAAAATCATAATTTTTCCAATATTTGACGTAAAAAATTTATTAAACCACCTACTATGATATATTATTTTAATCAGAAAAAAACAAGCAATTTAATTACCTAATCATTTATAGGGTGTCCCTAATAAAAAAAAACATGTTTGGGTCATATGTCAAAAATGACAGCTCAAAAAATTTTTTGGCTACGCCACTGGATTCTACGGAAAAAAGTGTCTGTATAATGTGCAATTAGTTTTCTCGTATCTGTAATAACAACAAAGCTACAGGACCTTTTCAAAAAGTGAAAAAATCGAGAATCACCCTGTATCTCTGAAACGCTTCGCGATAGCGATGATCTGTTTTTACCATAAATGTTTTCTCCAAAAGAGCTCGAGGATGGGGTATCGGATTTTTAATATCTCTTATGGTTTCAAGTTTCCCATAAGGGACAACCAAAATGGGACACCCTGTATATCTCTTTATAGCTCTTAAAAAATGGCCATAAGGAAGTTAGCCAAGAGTTCCGACCTAAGAATGAGCACCCTGTATGTATGTATAAATATCTTTGTATGTATAACTAAACAAATGTGGCAAAAATAGAAAAAACCTATTGATGCCTTGCAACTTAGATATTTTAATAACAAAGTTATAAAATCAGGTTTTATAAATCGGCAATTAAACAAATTCGGCGCCAAATGACTGGTTTAAGTACTGAAAAGGCAGTGTTCAGCTCTGTTCAAATAAAGCATTTGTTTGGTATACAGAGATCAGCTAAATGAAGTTGTTTATATCAGGCGTGTGTGGAAAAAATCAGCGTGAATGCCGGCATGTTAACATTTCGGTTTGAGTGACCAGACCAGTGCTTGTTTTTGTTATTGCATTCCTGATTCCGATATGCTTTTATAAATAGCTGATACGATATGTATAAACGTAACGCAAACATGATCCGTTATCGTTATTAACCATACCGGACTCCTTTAATTACGGATGAATACCGAAGAGCTTATCGTTATCTTTATCGTTATTGGTAAACTGCGTGGTTGCCAAATTGTAAAATTTTTAATATCGATTATTTAAGAAGGTTGAAATTTTAATACCGTATTAATATTATTGATACATAACGAATAATTAGCGAAAAATTCTATAGAGTAAGAAAATAAAATAGTGTAAAGAAATTAAAACGGACTTGCATTTTTAAGGATGTTTTAAATCAGTAATTAATTTACATGTTACAATCTGGCACCCTTGCTTTTTGCTTATACTGTATTGTTTACATCTACTTTAAAAAACAAAATCAAGAGAACTGTTTGCAATATTATTAAAAATCAATATATAACTTCTGGAGAATAAAAGTGTATACTCGATTTTCGCAAACTTTAAAATGGGCGAACCACAGGCAAAATACGGTTATGTGTCAGAAAGCGCAGACGTAGAGATATATTTCTTAAAAGAGGCCGCAAAATCTGCTGCCTAAAAACTGCTGCCGTCAATCGTTATGTTTAATAACGATAACCAAGTAAGGAGGAGGCCAAGATCGTCTGTTTTTTTAGAGGTGGAAGTAGTAGACATAAGTGAAGAGCGAACGAAAGCAAGGTAGGTCTAAAAAAATTAAAATTAACTATTTTTACCAACTGTAGTATAGCTCTAAAATTAGGTACATATATTTGCAACTACAATTGGTAATATGGAAAAAATTTAATTTCTAGTCAAATTTTAAAGCTTGTGTCAAAGTTAAAAACATTAAATTTAAAAGAATATTATTTAAAACAAACTTTGTGTAAAATTTGCTTGCCGAACACCACACGTGCCTAAATTATTCCGGGTATTTTTATTTCGGCCACAAATATTTTAAGAAAATTCTTTTTTTCCAGATATTCATTGCCTTGAAAAAATTTCCGGAAATAAATTTAGCACTAGTGATAATACAAATTACTTTAAGTGAAAACAAATCTTTTATTAAAACCATTTATTTGTATATTTCTTCATTTTTTAAAATTTGTGAAAGGGGCTGAAATAGACTACTTTTATTAATTTTTTTACTAAATTTAAAGAGAAACTTATGCAATAACAAAAAAATAATTTGCAAAGCGTGGTTTATTTAAAAACTTTTGTCTATCCTGTATTTTTTTTATTTAACTTGCCATTTAAAATTGTTAATAGGATGTAAATTATATGGCGTCTTGTCGGGAAAATTTATTTTCTATATAAAAAAATTATTAGTGCCTGAAACAGCAATAAAATTGACTACATTATAATACCCTCTTTATAGGAGGTTTCTTTTGACGCGTCTACAACAAATATTCATATCGATATATCTGGAAGCGACGCTTCAACCCAGCTTGTCAATTTTAAGATGGTTTTGTGGCACAAGTTTACCAGAATGTTTTACATGCAGTTTTTAAACATTATGCCAAAAATGAAAAGATTCGCAGTCACAAAATCCAAAACATATTAATTTTGAGCCTTATGGTTTTGTGACGGTAACCGTTACCATTTTTGGCAAAATGTTTAAAAATTACATGTAAAACATTTATCCAACAGAAAAAGTGACGCGTTTACCCAGTCCGACACCCGAAACATTTGACATTGGCAGGCTGGGTTAAAGCGCCAGCCCGTGAAAGTAACAATGTAAAACAATTTTTTATAACTTAAAATTGTGTTTTATTTTATATACTTACAAGCAATAGTCGCTAAATACTGGACCAAAGCGGATCCTTTAAGAACCTTTGGCACTTCTGATAAAATTGTCATTTTATTAAACTTTCTTTCACTAAATCGCAGTCAATAAAAAACACAAGCAACACTTGCTTTTTTCATAATGGTTAATACAAAATTATTATAAATTTTACCACTGCACGGTTAGTACAAAAAAATAAATAAAAATACAAAAAAAACACTGTGTCGTAGTACACGCGAAGTGAATTACTTAAATATATTGGCAAAGATTTAAGAAAACAGCATCCTTATAGACCGGTTGGACCAGAAACAAGAAGTGTTAGACTGAGAGCTTATGAAAATGTTTTGTGAATAAGAGAAATTTTGTAAAAGAAACCTTTGTAAATATACTACCTGAAAGGGTACTAAAAGATCCAAAATAAAAGCCTTTTAAGCTTAGGTCTTACAAACAAAATAAGTGTTAACAACACTTTTTAAAGGTTTTAAGGAATTAAAAGGATGTAAGTTGCACAGTCAAAAAGATAATTCACTAAAGAATTGTAATTTTTTGTTTATAACTCTCACAGTGTAGTAGTCTCTGGGCTAGTAAAAAATAGACTTCATGATAAGAACACTTTTAAAACATTATTAGGGGGTTCTTTTGAAGAGTGTACCACTAATATTCATACCGCCATATATCAAAGCGGCGCTTTAACCCAGCCTGTCAATGTCAAATGTTTCGGGTATCGCAGCGGGCAAACGTATCACGATTTTTGCACTGATGTCGATGGATTGCTAATGTTATTACCTGCGAGAAACAAAAGTTACATTTCATGGGCGAAAAAACCGGCTTGTGCGCAAGCAAGTTGAGGGTAAACGCAAGTGTCACGGTCAGACCGTGGACGGAGGGTACGGGGTGCCGATGTTTGTATTTTGCCAAGGCTTTTAAGTGCGCATGTTCGTCCACCCGTCCACCCAGAGTTTCTTTATGAGAAGGGGTTTAGACATAAGCAAGACCGGTGATAGCTTTTGTCAGGGACGTGAAGGTGTGAGAATTACGATTTCGGTTGGCAGTTCTGTTCAAAGTTGGTAGCATTATCAGCAGATGAGTCGTGCCTTGTCGAAGCTTTGTTTGGTTAAAACTGTGGAAATTTGCCATTTTCATTTTAGTTGTATATATTGCAAGGATTTCCAGTTGTTAATGTTTTTGGTTAGTTTAGAGACTTCACATATTATTGGTCCGGACTCGTTTTATTTTAGAGATTTTGGTAGTGTTTAGTCGAACAGTTTTCAGTCATTCGTGTTTTTATATACCTAGGATACAGATGAGTGTCCGCTAATTAATGGTACAAAGAAAAACCACAGATTTCTTATGCGAAAATACCCATTTAGGATTTAAACAAACATACCTATATCCAAAAGTTAATGATAAGGAAGATACGGGCTGTTGAGATATAAATATTTTTTATTCATGCATTTCGATAATTTGTGATATGTTTTTAACATTTTAATAAAACTCGGTATCAAGGAGTTTTTAGGTATCAGCTATTTATATCTGCGCAGTTGTAATTATAGCTAATACGATGTTATTAAAGGTACATACATACTTTCGGGTGCACTGAACAACTAAAACGTGAATACCTTAAAAACGGTTGTCAAGACCGATTCTTACTAAGTATACCTTTTTTGTGTAGAAAGCATAGAGAAGCTTACTAGTTTACATACATACAGAATAGTAACAAAAAATTGGGTAGTTTTACAGAATTTTAAATAGTGTACCCATGGCCCTCTAGTCTACACACAAAAATTAATATTCGATCTGAAAAGCTAATGTTTAAAAACCCCTAGATACCGTTTTATTAAGATATTTAAAAAGGGGGAACAATTATCAAAATAAATTTACTTATTCTTTTTACTATGACACCTCCCGTATCTTCCTTATTATAAACTTTTGGATATTAGGTATGTTTGGTTAAATCTTAATATTTTGGCATAAGGAATCTGTGGTTTTTCTGTGTACCATTCATTAGCGGACACCCTGTATACAAAGTTTTTAAAATGGTTTTTGACTTACGGAACCATGGAAAATGTTTTGCTCTACCAGGTACCTCATCGTCCTGTCGTCGCTTTGATAATTTTTAATTTTCAATATTTAAACCACATTTATGTTTTTGTTTTAAGTTATGCCTATTAAAATAATCCAATAAATTTTGTTTACAACATACAGTTCTTTTTTGTTTTCTCCTTAATTCTACGCCACTGATCTGCCTAAAATCAAACATGGCCGAAAATGGCCCGACTTGACATCACAGCCGCGCTAGCCAATATGGCGAATGTCGTGACCTTATCTCATTTATCGACTTTGTGTCCACCCATCCATTTGTTTACTGCGCGAGGTCGTAAAAATCCGAAAAATGCTTCTTGCCACTGCGGATCTACATGTAGGTTATCTATGGTTTTTGTCGTACAAGTTTATCACAATGTTTTTCATGCCATTTTTAAACAATATGTCAAAAATCGTAAGTGTTAGAGTCATTAAATCATAAGGACCATTGACATGTTTTTGGTATAGGAGTGGGCGAGTTTCGTAACTGCAACCCTTAATATTTTTGACACAATGTTTTAAACTTGCATATTAAACATTGTGGTAAACTAGTCCTACAAAAAAGTGACGCTTTTGCCCAGACCGACACACAAAACACTTGACAATGACAGGGTGGGTTAAAGCGCCGCTTCCATATATGGTGGTATGAATATTTGTGTTTTAAAAGTTTCTTCTAATGAAGTACATTTCATTACTGACCCAGGGACTATTGCGCGAGAGGTAGGTCGACTTTCAGCGCGGCTATCAATTTTAACTTTTTACGTATGTTTTTTCTTATGAAAATCACCTGAATTTATTCCGCCAATACTAAAATTGTATTTTACAACACTAGTTTTGCTTAAAATTCCCTTCTTCTGAAAAGTTGCGCTGCACCGAAACAATAATCACAATTAAATAAATTTAGCCCAAATTAAAGCAAACATAAATATTTTTCTTAATTACCTTAAATTAGGTTTCAATTTATTTCTAATAATTAAACATAGGAATATGACAAAATAGTTTTTTTCTACTTTTACTACTTTTTCTTCATCAAATAGACTATTCCTCCCCGTATGAGGGAGGAAAACGGCACTTTTCCTGCCCGAAAAATTTTGACTTTACTTACCTTTAATATGTACGCATGAACGCATATACTAAATATGCTCCATAGAAAAGATGCCGTTTGAGTTACTGCTTTCTTCGAAAAATATACAAGAACGGCATCTACGGTAATTTTTTGATATTGTCTTCTTCCAACCGCTGCTTAAACAACCTATTTTTTTATATCGCTTGCAAGACTTATTTGGTAAAAGATTTATTAATACTAGCCTTGCGGTTTTCAAAACATTTTATAAGATATTGCCGTCATCTTCAGAGTCCATTTTGCTTTGAAATGATACTTTTTTTCTGATTAACTAAAACTGTTTACTTGTACTACATTTATTATAAAAACAACGCTTAGTGCCTTGATAACAATAGCTCCAATGATGTTTGACGATTTCAAATATCATATTTTGACTGATGTTCAATTATTACGAGATACAGGTAAATTAAAGGAATATTTTCTTTTGTTAGCTGCTTACAGCAGCTGCAAGCACTTTCATTTTTTGACAAATCAATGACGTCAGTCTTACAGCAGCTCACAGCGGTTGTTAGCGGCGTCGGGAGATGTCTAACCACTGTCTAACATGATGAAAAAACAAGGAGGGGAAAATATAGCCGAATTTGAGGTTAACAGTCAAACAAAATTGACTAAATGTATACTAATAACAATAAAAATAGTATGTGCGGGAAACCATGTGAAGGATTAATTTACCTGCCATTAAAGATATTGCGCATTCTTGTTTTAAAACTGGACTTGCCATTTTTTAGGTTATATTATTATTATTTTTTTATGTTATTTGTCATTGGCGGTAAGCGCTTTTATTTTTTCGATTCACATTATAATGACGTCAGCTGTTAGACAAGCTTGTTAGCAGCTGTAAGACAGAAGAATTAGAAAAATATTCCTTTAAGTACTTTTTTCTGATACTGAAGCTAAATAGTTATGTATTTCTTGAAAATGTCAAAAAGGCACTAAAAAAAATTACATACAGTCATACATAAATTTGTTAGTTAATAAAAAGTGGAATAATTATTTTTTTTTTTCGCTCATACAGAGCATCTGACTATATTTGACCCATTTTGATCTCAAATAACTTTAAAACAAATAAAGTTATTAGGATAAATGATTTTTTAAAGTTTTAATCATATTTCCACAATTCGGTTGTTAGACTAAAAACCAGTTACAAAGATCCCACAAGCGTCATTCAAATAAAGACGGCAATCAACTATCGCTGTCTAATCGCGTCGTTTACATCGTGTGCGAGAAAGAAAAAGGAGAATAATTGAAAGTGAGACAAAAGTAGTGACGCCGTGGCATCTTTCTACTGGCGAGAACTTTACATTCCGTTGACACAAAAACAAAATGGCCAAATTTTTTAAAAAGTAATCTTACCTTACTGCAACTATTATTTTTTAAATAATTATAGCTTTATTGTTTAATTTCTTTTCTGTAACCTTGTATGTAGCAAATATTCATTGTCAAATAATACTCTTAACTGACATGCAGTAATTTTTTAAAGATCTGTAAATCTAGTGTTTTATGAAATAAACATAGCTTATTTCCTTTTTTTTTAATTAAAAATTACTAAATTTTATGACTGTAAAGAATATACATGGTGTTCCATTTAGAATGACAAAATTACCCTATATCGGAAAATCGGCAATTTTGTTCTTGTGTCAATGAAATGTATAAAACAAATGGCGGAGATCTGTTAAAAAAAAACTAAAAAAAAATGTCTTTCTGCAAAAAACGTACATTAATAACAATATAATGTTTTAAAGACACCCTGTACATAAGGTATGTAATCATCTGAGTTCAGTCAGATAACAACACCTATTTAAGACAACTTATTAAAAGCTCCTGGACTAAAATTTTTATTATTATAATTAAGTCTGTACTGATACTAATTTATCGTCAAAGATAAATACGTCATTTGTTTACGGTCGCTTGTGATAAAATTATTGGGAATTCCTTGCTCCGCTTTAGATTAGAGAGAGCAAAAGAAGAAGTAAAAAACCGTTAAAATGAGGGAATTCCCCTTTTAAAGGTTATGTAACATATGTTACGTATTGCGTTTTAAAAGGAATAAGGGGGTAAGTAAGTATTAAATTATTTGAGTTAAGAATGATTCTGTAAACAATTTTTTTTTAATTGACCGGAAAATTGAATTTTCCACTCAATTTTTTAAGCGGAAAATGCTATTTTACAGGACTAATTTACTTTCCGGTCCCTAGTTTACTTTCCGGTCCCTGATATCAAAAAATCCTGTTAGCCATGACAAAAATTGTCAGAGTTCAATTGTTACTATTTGACAGTTCAAGATATTGTAAAGTAAAGAAAGCATCATTTTGCCAAAATGGAGTCAGATATGGAAAATCCAGATGAAATAATTGAAGCAGCCTTGCCTTATTGTCGTTTAAATATAACACTAAAAATTTACACAGTTTTTTTTCCGGTCAATTAAAAAAAATATGTACGATACTCGACCGGAAATAATTTTTACGGGTCTCCTCAAAACTACAGTACTCGCCTACGGCTCGCCCTGTAAATGTTTTTCGTCGACCCGTAAAATACCATTTTCCGGTCTAGTAACGTAAATAGCTATTACTTACTTCTGCATTTATTACTAACTAGGGGTGCGACATCGATAGTCACATCGAAGGTAACCATCGATCGATGGCAACGAAACATTAAACAAATATAGCGTAGTGACATTGTTCAAAAATGGCCCGATACTTCGGTTTTTGAGTAGAAGCAAATGCTTTATACAGTGAATAAAGTGTATCAACATTAGTAGATTTTTGAACAGACCCACCTCAAAAAGTCCTGCTGGCACCCCCAACCCCCTCAAAGTTGGTTAAGGAATTGATATAGTTTTTTTCTAATATCTTCTAAACGGTAAACGATAAAAAACTGATTTTAGTGTCGTTAGATAGAGCACAAAATTCTGCAAAATAGTAACACTAAAAATTGTATTTTTGTTGATTTAGCATTTTTACGATATATCTTCCAAACCATCCACCAAATAAAAAAATATATGATATAAAAAATAAAGACCAAAGTTTTCCCTATCAAATGATGTATAACATTATACTATTATCTTTAAAAAAAGCTACCAGTGGCGTACAAAAGTAGCACTACACCAGTATAGTACCTAAAAATAGAAATTTTTAACTTTTAATTTTTTTTTTTTATATTTTTACTTTGGTTTTATTAATTTATAATTATTTCTAATTCTGCATACTAGTAATAACACGGATAAAAAAATGTACCAGTACAAAAATCAAAATCAAGACGTCTGGATTGAGTTTGGTACTGGTAAAAATTTCGTGTATCGAAATTGCTAAAAAATCAATGAAAAAGTCTAGCCCTTTCTTTTTTTCATTCACTAACCGATTGCGATACCACGTCCTCCTTTTATGGAAAAGAAACAAAAATTGTTAGGAAGCTTGGGAATCTTTTGCGGAAGTTACAGCTACTTTCATTGATTTATTGCAGCATTCAAAAAACCTTCATCTCGGCATTTAAGTGTGATCTCAAAATTCGTTGTAAGCATTTACGATAAACATTCTGATAGTAGCAACATTGGTATTTGTCGAATGCAACTTTTTGCCCAAAAAACCGAACGGTTGAGAATTTACCCCCAACAATGAATGCTTTAGCACTTCACATTAATCAATGCATTTATCAAGCAGGATTTGTTTGGGGTAATCTCTGCCAACCAGTGGTTGAACTTCCATATCCATCTGAATGGGGATGGATTTTAGAGAATACTAAATGCACACCACTGTGGACCACTTTAAAAAATGAAAAAATATCATCTGATACACTATTAAAATGTAAATGTAAGATTTGTGGCACAAATTGTAAATGTTTTTTAAAAAATTTAAAATGTACCAGGTTATCTTTGTGTGCGGAATGTTGTAATTATGTATTTTAGGTTGTATGTGTTGTAATGTGTTTGTTTTTTATTGATGTTATATACAGTGTGTCCCAGGATAGATGTTACAGGAGGACAAATGGAACAAAAATTTTTGAATTTTAAAACGAAATTTCCAATGGTCCAAAAGTAATAAATACAAAACTTTACTTCAATTGGTATTAAACAAGGCGAGTTAAAAAATTGACAAAAATATTTTTTTTTACTTAACGTGTTTAACTTTAAATTTTGACATAAAATTTAGTTCTCTACAACATTTACTTATACAATTTTGTCCTATTTTTAAAAATAAAGGTACTTTATTCTTGGTCATTTTTCATATTTTTAGTTATAACTTGCCCTGTATATTTCCAATTGAAATCAAATTTTGTATTTATTAGTTTTGGACCATGCGACCAGTTTCCCAAAAGGACGATTAAAAATTCCAAAATTTTTGGTGAATTTGTCCTCTTGTAACACCTATCCTGGGACACACTGTATAAGCCATATTTGTTGTTATCTTTATAATAAAAAGTTATTATAATACTATGGTTATTTATTTAAAAATATAATAAATCAAATCATAAAAGAAAAGAAATAAGTAAATAAAATGTAAAGTATAATTATTAATTAATAAATCTAAAGTGAAAAATAATCTGTTAAAATTAATAGAATAACATTAAATATTTCAATTTCTAGGTACTTTACTGGTGTAGTACTAATTTAGTACGCCACTGGGAGCTTTATTTTAAAAGATAATAGTCTAAATGATAACTTTGGGGTTTGTCGTTTATGTTGTTTATTTTTATGCTAATGGTTTGTAAGATATATGGTAAAAAGTACCGTATGGATAATCCCCTTCGACTTTTTTTGTTGTAGAGTCTTACCAAAAAACAAAAATATTAATTTTAATATTACTATTATGCGCAATAAGGTAATATTACCAATTAATATAACTAAAGTGAGAAATATTCTGAGAAAAAAAATAAAAGTATAACATTAAAAATTTCTATTTTTAACGCCACTGGTAGCTTTAATTTAAGAGAAAATGGTATATTGTTATACACCATTCGATAGGAAAAACTTTGGCCTTAATTTTTTGTGTCTTATATTTTTTGTTTGGTAGACGGTTTGGAAGATATATCGTAAAAAATGCCTTGTGGATGCTTTGAGGGGGTGGGGGTGCCAGCAGGACTTTTGAGGTGGGTTAAGCTAATAACATTGATGTTTCTTAAACATCGATGGCATGGACGTATTAATAGCTTTTTTTTATGGCGGGGATGGCTTAACTGACAAAATGGCAAAATTTGTTATCCACAATTTTTTGAAGAGCAGAAAAGGTACTACTTTTTTCTACTACTACATGTTGGTCCTACTTTTTTCCCTACTACTACATGTTTTCCTATTAAACTATCAAAAATCCCATTAAATTACTAAAATTATACGTTCTTAACTCTTTTAAAATAACTCGATGTTAGAAGAAAACATCGATGTATCGAAACTCCACCATCGATGGCAAAACATCGACCATTGATCAACCTAACATCGATATTTTCATAACATCGATGAACATCGCGCATCCCTATTACTAACTTAGCCAATAAAATGTATTTACCAGTGGCGGCTATTCAGGTGTAGTAAGTGAAGTGCCACTTCACCAAAAATAAATAATAAAACATAAAAAACATATTACTATTATTCAATTCATTTTTCTCATTTCTATTCCTTTTTGTAAAATTCGCCATGGAAACTGTAGCATATAAATTAACCGCTGGCGCTAGTCGCTTTCGGCAACGCGACATCGCAATCCGCGATCAGCAAGTGTATTGCAAGTATAAAACGGACCGAAGTATACACCTCATGCGGGGTTTTGTTTACGCTTTGACGCTCCGTTGCCATGACAACGCTATACTTGCCGGCGGCTCGCGGGTGGGTGTATCAGGTGTATTGCTTGGTAAATCACTAGCCTTAGCGCCTTTACACACTGTTTTAGAGACTATAAAATAAATATTATTCATTAGGTGGACTACAGGAACTGATAAAAACTCAACCATTTTATGAAGATATAATTGATAAATTTGCTGCATTAAAAGATAGAAGGATTGATTTGGTGTATAAAATTTAGGTAAATTTAGATATTTAGACTTTTACTTAGACTTTTGATAGTTGAGTATTTTTAATTTTGCTAAAATGGTTAATGCGCTTATTTCCCTTTCTGCACTACATCTGTTTTTAGACCCGCGAGCCGCCACTGGTATTTACCATAATTTTAATATAGTCTGTACCAATCTGTCAATTTTGACATGTTTTGGGATTCAGACTGGGGGAACGCGTCGCTTTTTTCATCGGAAAAGTTTATTAAAATGTTTTACGTTCCATTTTTAAACATGGTACCTACCGGTTATAGTTACGCATCCCGCCCAGTCTGATGACCAAAACATGTCATTTTTGAGCCTTATGGATTCGTGACTATAACCTGTAACACAATGTTTAAAAATTGCATGTAAAACATTGTGGTAAACCTTTCTGACAAAAAGGACTGCGTCGCCTAGTCCGACACCCAAAACATGTCAAAGTTACAGGCTAGATTAAAGCGCCGCTTCCATATACCGGGTGTCCAATAATATGTGGGTAATCTCTTGGATTCATATAGAACACATAAAAATAATATGACAAGTTCATATAAAATATTTTCCTAAACGCCCTCCTTACAGAGATATGTGCCCTTAAAGGACGCCACTGAAAATCGATTTTTCTTGTATAACTTTTATACCACTTGGTATGAAAAAATATTTTTTAATATGATAAATAACCATAAGGACTCCTTAAAATAATATTCATGAAAAATATTTGCCTTTATTAGTTCGCCAGGGACGAACCTTACACAGTAATAGTAATTATTTTTACAACCTGTATAATAAAGGAATATGAATATTATTTTTTTAACCCTTAGCTAAAAAAGGTACTTCTGCTCGATATTGACAAAGTGAACCGTTTTCGAGAAAAACAATACTTTGAATAAATAGGGTTGTATTTTATAATTTTGTTTGTCGGTTCGACATAGGCTCCCTCTTATTTTAAACTTTCTTGAGCTATAATTATCGATGATTATGGGATCCTTCACAATGCTTTAACATTATTTTTTAGTTTCGAAAAAAATTGAATTTAGATGTTTTTTTTTGCAACAGAATAACCTTATGTTTTATATGTCTTCACTAAAAAAAACCTATTTTTGTCCAAAATGCTTTAAATTTATTAACATCTAACAGGAGTACCTTTTCTTAAAAATAGGATTTAGGCTACCCAAAATATTTTTTTAATTTCTTTAATATACAGGGTGTAAAAATAATTAACACTATTGTGTAGGGGTTAGCTCTGCCCCTAGAAAACTAATGAAGACAAATGTTTTTCAGGGATACCATTTTAAAGAGTCCTTATGGTTATTTATCATATTAAAAAATTATTTTATTTTACCAGGTAATATAAAAGTTATTTAAGAAAACCGATTTTCAGCGGCGTCCTTTACGGGCACATATCTCTGTAAAGAGGGGCGTTTAGGAAAAAAATGTAGGAACTTGTCACATTATTTTCACGTGTTCTATATGAATCCGAGAGATTGCTTACATATTTTTGGACACCCTGTATATAGCGGCATAAATATTTTTGTGATAAAGTATTCAAAAGGAACCATCCTAAAGAGGTTATTATCATAAAGCAAATTTCTTTGCTGGTCCAGGCACTATATACCGGGTGATGCATCGCCGGGCGGGACATAGGAAATCCCATGTAATTTTTAATGGGGTCAATTATTGGCTTCCCCAATTATTTTAGAGAAAAATTCTATTGAAGTTTATTGAAGAGCATGCAAATCTACGTACATGATACAAACTTTAGATATTTCGGTTAACCCGTTTGCTAGTTAGATGCTAATATATTTTTAAAAATTGTTACATTATTATCGCCTTATATTTATGAACTACAATAAAAATACCATTTTAATTTACCAGTTAGCCAATGTAAGAAGACAATTTTGTAGAACGTCTGGGTTATTCTCTAGCAGTCAATGGAGGAATATTTGAAAATTTTCATAAATCTTAAGTTTATTTCCAACATATTGATTATTGTAATAATATTAATAATTTATTAAAGCATGTAAATATTATAAATGTCATAAGTTCTTGAAATTTGTTACTCTAGTTTAGTTTAACTTAACTTAATTTGTTTATATAAATACATCTTTAATCTTTTCACTGTACGATGTTTTGATAATATTAAAGCACTAAATTTGAAGATGACAACGTAATGTCACGCTAACTGGTATTTTTATTGTTGTTTATAAATATGAGGCGATAATAATTTTTTAAAAATATATTAGCATCTAACTAGCAAACGGGTTAACCGAAAACTCAAAAGTTTTTACCATGTACGTAGATTTGCATGCTCTTCAATAAACTTCAATAGAATTTTTCTCTAAAATAATTAGGGAGCTAATAATTGACCCCATTAAAAATTACATGGGATTTCGTATGTCCCGCCCGGCGATGCATCACCCGGTATATAGTTTTTTAATCAGTAGTAAGTTTTTTTCATTTTTTTTTTTGCTGCCGTTGTCGTCGGTGGTTTGCAGTAAGCCGCAGTATGCATAATCTAACATATGCAGCAAGTAAATCTGCCGTCAGCGTCTAAACTAAATGTGTAAATAATAAAACCTAATATTTTTTAAGGTTGTGCCCTCTATGTTACTTGTTTTAACCGGGTATAATAAACTAAATGAAAATCGCCAACAGTGTATAATCGCTTGCAATGAAAGTAAATTCACGAAATGCCACATTGTGCAAAAATCTTTTTCCATGCCAAACTATTTTTTAATAATGCAAAAATGGATGTAAGGCCAAAAACCCAAATAAACCGTTGGTCACTTTTTTCGTCCAGGTTTTAAAATAAAAACTTACACATAGAAACACCACTATTTCTGATGTAGTTTTTTAATTGTAAATAATTATTGTATTTAAACCGCTCTTCAAAATTAAAAAAAACGAATATTATACATTATTTCCGATGTATGTTTGGAATTGGTCTAATCAGATCACAGTTTCCAAACCTCAAGAAAACTCGAAAAATCTGCAATTTTCCAGCGAATTTTTAAAGGCGGGACAAAATAAGACAAGAACTGACCAAGGATTCGTGCTTAGAACACAAAAATACACCAAAATATCGTTTTTAAAGAATCAATACCGCCTATGTAAAAAATATAAGAATTAAAAAAAACATTTTTAATGTGAATTTAGGCAAAATTTTTAGCAGTTTTTAAGTAGCCGGTTTTATTTAACCTAAGTGGGGGTCCCAATAAGTGACTAAAAGTTAACTTTATCTAGATTAGACAATGGACTGACGTCCTGGGATTTGATTTATGGCCTAATCTTAGTTTTGGTTAAAATGCAGCTTAGGCGGTATTTTTACGTCAACGACGATATGTACGTTCAGCTAATCAAAAAGTTTAAAGGAAATGCATGCTAAGGAGAGGGTCTAACGCGTGTAGAACATTAACAGGTAGAGAATAAGCAAATAATGCCGGCACGCAAACATATTACGTAAAACAGCTTTTCGTAAATTCTTAAAATTTTTGGGATTTTTACTTTTATATATATAAATATCTAGCTCCAATTGTTTCCAAAAAATTACCATATACTTTGAGTTGGGAGTTCAAGATGGCCATGCTAATAACATAAGTTACAAACCCAGAAAAAAATCTTTAATAACTTTTGCAGTATGCGTAAGATCATTTTTCTGTTGGAGGATTTTCTTCAGCATATGGTGGCATATGATTTTTGAGGATATCCAAGTACCGATATCTGTCCATACTACCGGCAATTTTTACTAACGGACAAACCCCATGCCTTAAAAAAGAGTCCCATACCATGACACTCCCTCCATCATGTTTAATAGTTGGCATATTTTAAAGTAGTATACTATGGAATAAATCTTTTATATGGTGAAAGCCTTACACATTTTATTTCATTGATAAATTATAACATTATAAATTCACTTTCATCCAGGCAAAGTATATTACACCATCCATAAAACAATTTGAAGGTACTATCATGTTATTACGCTCCTAAATCTATCTTTATGACCACGAATTTATTATCCCCCTCCCCTTAAAAAACATCCTAAACGTAGAACGTCACCAGTCATAAAAACAATCGAGATTTAAATGCATAACCACAAACACAATATATATTATTTCCTGTCAGTCGACAAACCCGTGTTTTGGGAAAAGTCCCACAGGTGTGATTTTTTTATGAATTTTTGATATAGGTCCAACATTTATGACGTACTTTGATTATTCTATTGGCCTCTATTTTATTTTGACCTAAGAAAAGCTTGCATATGTATCTCTTTTTACTACTATTATGTGATATGTTTTTTTTTGTTTTCGATTTAATTTTACATCCTAAATACGAATCGTGGATCAAATTGGTAGGTGCTGGAGAAAAAATAACTATAGATTTATCTTCAGGACGGTAAAAACATTGGAAAACTTACATCGCAAGTTTTGGTCATCATATTTCTGAGAAAATGGCTAAAGAATCTTTAGAAACCAGAAAGAAAACATTGTGACCTATGGATCACATATGCCCCTATCTCTTAAAGATATATTTATTATATTTTCTCGAAGCTTTATTTTTTTTTAATGGGATGGTTTTTCTGAGAATCTGTAGCGTAGAGGCTAGGAAACCACCAAAAGGATTTATCCAAGGAGCTAGACATCCGCCAGGGCGATCAGCTGATACAGGACTGTATAGTTGCCCTGGAAGAGATGGGTGCATGCAAAAGCTGACTACACCTGGGTACCGACAGATGATGGAGTGGATGCTGGTGTATTAGGGGCAAAGGTCAAAGAGACTTTAAGCCTCTCACTAGGAAGGCAAACCAATGTACACCAGGCAGACATATATGCATAGCACCATTTATATCCCTCCAGACAGCCAGGTTGCTCTTAAAGCCTTGAATGCCCGTCGTGTACATCCAAAATCATGATGAAGTGCCTGAACAATCTCAAAGAGATCGCTGCCACGAATAACAGGATAAAACTTTTGTGGGTTTCTAGATACCCCGATATAGATTGGCAATAAAAAAGCGGATGAACTAGTAAGAGCCGATTCATCTAGAAAGTTCAACGGTCCAGAGCCAGTACTCGGACTATCCAAAAGGTGATGAAAACAACAATAAGCAGATAGTCTCAACAACAACATCTCACTCGTTGGCATACAGCACCTAACTAAAGACATGCGAAGGAGACACTAGGCGATCCTTTCTAGAAACTGAAAACTGAAGTCCCCGAGCTGAGGCACACTCAGTTAAAACAAGTAGTAAGACTTTTGACATGACAGTCATCTAAGGAAACACTTGCAAAAATGGGCATTCACAATGGACACAAAACATGCAGGCTTTGTTTGTGGCATATTACGTTTCACAAGAAATAGCGGAAGTTCGCAAAAACCTCAGGTTTTATCTTTACTTAAAATTGGGCCAGAAGCTCAAAGAAGATCTCTTAAAGATGGGTTGTTTGCTGGAGGAAGTGCCTTTTCTTTTGGTTGTTGAATACATGCCTAAGCCGCTTTGTTTACTTACCTGGAATTCTTTTTTTTGGTTGTCGACTTTTTTGGCTGGTTCCCCCCTCCCCAAATTACTTTCTGCGTACAGCCCTTGCATCCAAAATTGGACCTCCTGTACATACCTTTACACTCTTTTTGACATTTATTTACTAAATATATTTTTTAATAAATTCTGAAACATATTTTAGCAACTGAGCAACAACCATCCAAGTTATGGAATGAATGGTGTGTGAATGAGAAGGAGTAGGGGTCAAGGTACAATAAGCCTTCAGGCTGCAGTGCACCACCTAGAGGGGCGGTCGTCGGACCTGGGTGGGATGACCCTGAAAGGGTGAAAAAAAAACATATTTTAGGCTTTTTAGTATTAATAAACACAAAAGTCTATATTTGGCTACCCATTAAATAAAATATTAGGTCTAGGTATATTTAAGTATACAGTACTAGAACATCAAAATCACGCCTCAACATAAAAAATTATTTATTAGACAAATAGACATGATGCATGTTTTGCAAAACCCACATTGATAGATAAAATAAAAATTGGCAAATAAATTGAAGTGTTCCGAAAATATCTGCAGCCAGATATTTTTAAAATCAAAATATTTTGGTTTTCTATTGTAGGAATTCGAACTGAAATAGGTCTTTGACTTTCATCACGTCGTAAAGTTGGTGTAGGTTTGTTGTTTTAATATTGACTGTTTGTGAACCAGTCAGTAGTGTAACAGAAAATAATTGCATTTTAATGACGATATTCGCCGATGTTTAATGATGCAGATTTCGGAAAATAATTAAGGCGTTTTTTGCAAAAACCCTAGCTGTCATTAATTACTATTAAATTATTTATTAAAAAAGGAACACATTGTACCGTAAAAATAATGTTCTATTTTTTTAATAGTAATTAAATTTTATTTGATATATGGGGTTTCTGCAGATTGTTTTTTTTTGCTCTTCAAAATTTTTAAATTTTTGGTGGACAAAATCAATTTCGGTTCGAGAAATTGAGACTTTTGTATTCCCATTGTAAATCACGTAAGATTAGATAGGGGGAGGGGTTAAAGAAAATCTCACCTAATCTCACCAAGGGGGAACGGGGACTTCAAAATATGGAAAAAACACCTTACGTAATTTATGGACGCCCCATAGAAGATATTTTCCCAGTCGCCAAACAGTTTTGTTCCAACAACTAGGCAAGAAAAGTGTTATTTAATAAGATATGACTCTGTATACATACTAACAAAAATATTGGACTTTCTATGACCCTTGGGCCAACCCAAAATGTTTATCTGCCAAGGGGTTGGAACAGAACTGTCTGGCGACTGAGAAAATATCTTCTAATAGGTAACCAAGTAACATTCTATATAAAATTTAGCTTTAACAAAATGATAAAAGTTAACTTGCAATTCATTAACCTGTGGTACCTGACACCTGCCAAAGTCACTATGAGTCAAACTTCATAGTCTACCATTGCATTGTTTCTACCTATATTGGGAGCATTAACTGACAAAATTTTAGCTTTTACAAAATAACTAAGGTCTGCCGATCACGGGCTCTTGGACTATCATAAAATTATTTAAAATTTTAACATAATAGACTGAACGGTTTAAAATTTAGAAGAGTAGCACGGAGTTTATGCCCTTCCTTTATATCCCCTCTTTCAATTTATGCGTTTTCTTGAACCTTCCAGTATATATCAGTTATGATTAAAATTATTTAAGAAGGGCGAATTTTTTATTTAAAAATATAATGATTCAAAATACCTTATTTTTTTCCTCCATTTTGCTATTCTTTTTTAAATACCGACACTTTACTCTTAAGCAGTTTTCAATCTTATTGGCCGATCCTAAATGGAATTTTTAATAAAATTAACTACGGATAAAACAGTTTAATAACTGTTATAAAGAATATAATTTTTTGACAAGTTGCAAATAAAGAAGTTTCCTATTTGTTGCACTATTAATAGACCACACTGTATAACAAATACTTTAAGAAAAGACCAAATAAAACTTAAAAAATTATTTATTTTTTATAAAAAAAAGTTTGTTCTTAAAGGATTTCACACAGACAATATTAGCCTGAAGGGTTCACATAATGAAAACGTTCATACTCGTCTATAATACAAAAATGTATACCTATTTTAACTTAGACTTATAAATATTCCTTTAACTCCTTTTAAATTACTTAATCTATTCTAACAGTACTTAGATCACTTTATTCAGCCTTAATATTACGATTTTTTAAAAATCAGACATTTGAAACATACCAAATAATAGTAAGAAAATATTTTTTTAACCCTATAGAAAAAAAAATTATTTGAGGCATTCACAAGTATTTTATATCTTAGATATACAATAAAAACAGTTTTTTGCCCTTTTGACAATTCGTTACAAGTCAATTTCCTAGTATTTCTATAAGGTAAAAAAATATTTAAATATTAGTATTTGCACATACAATTACTTTAATAGTCCAAATACATCTAGAAATAAATATTTTTGAACTGATTAAATTAGTATTTTAAACAATTCTAACTTACATAAGAATATATCAATTACTTTATGGGGCGACTTCATCTCTTGATTCGTTTTCCCCAATTAATTTTTCGCCCCTTAAACTGCCTTGAATATCTTCCAGAGTTTTACCCTTTGTCTCCGGAACGAAAATTACAATGAAAACTAACCCTATCAGGCAACATACTGAAAATGCAAAAAATGGCGTATACATTCCAAAGGAGTCTTTCATAATTTGAAAAAATTTTGATACTATCGTAGCTATGATAGAAAAATATATGTCAGCTAGGCACAGAGCATATGCTTTAATACTGGGTGAGAATAACTCTCCTAACATTAAAATTGGAATTGTTTGCATACCTAGAGAAAATATTATTACAAATCCTATTAAACCTACCACAGGTACTAGGCTAAATGGTACTACGTCTATAGAGGTGCAGGACTTCATAAAGAAGTATACTCCTTCAATCAAGAGAAACACTGCTGACCCTGTTATTGAGGTTATCAGTAGCGGTCTTCTTCCAGCTCGATCTACAATACTCGAGCAGAAGCACGCACAAGCAAGCTGCACGGAAAAGTAAATAATTGTAGCTAGCTCAGAAGATATGTGGTCTCCAGCTTCAGTAAAGATCAGTTGAGCGTAGAAGGTAACAGCTGTAGCTCCACTAAGTTGCTGAGCTCCTCTTAAAATGAGCATAATTATCACGGCCTTGCGATTTATTTTATCTCTAAACAGATCCAGGAAGTTTCTCTGTTCTTTCGTCTGAGCCTTAACAGCGAAATTTATTCTATTTAGCTCAGTTTCGACATCATTAAGTCCTCTGAGTTTCTTCAGACTCCTTCTTGCATCCTCTAAGCTACCTCTTATAAGATAATAATACGGAGATTCTGGCATGAACGCAAAGGTAATTATAGAGAGGAGAGGTAAAGTGCTACTGATAAATGCCGTCTCAGTCACACTTAAATAAGATCCTATTATGTTGATAAGAAGGATGCCGAAGACCCAGGTAGCACTAACTCCAGAACCCAACATTCCTCGTATTTTTGGGTCAGAAATTTCTCCTATATACATGGGAACTGCAGTGAATACCCAACCGTCAGCCACCCCAGCTATAAACCGCGCCACGTAAAACACCATTACTGAAGGGGCAAGTGCTACCATGATCCAAGCGAGAAAGAAAGGAACTGAAGACACCAAGATGGTTCTCTTCCTTCCCACTATGTCTACAGTGGCTCCAACTGTGAGGGATCCTAGGAAAGCGCCTAATAGGGGCATGACGGCCATCCAGCCGCCTTCATCGTTGGTAACTGGAACAGAGGAGGTATCGCTGAGGAGTTTTGGTAGCGATGGTGAGGGCCAGCCATAGTGCATACCGCTGGTGATAATGTTGAGAGTTCCTGAAAGAAAAGAGAAAATTGTTAATAAAAAAAAGATAGGAAAATTTAGGATGACAAATAAATTAATTGTTGATCATTATTTTATAACGAATGTCGAAAATAATATAGTTTAATAAAAAGGAATCACACAGAGGTTTTTTTTGTTTGAAGCTAGAGTGGTACTCGGTATACAAATTTCACCTTGGCAACAAGAAAGGATAAGAAATTCCAGAGTTTTTTTGAATTGCTTTGGTAAAGATACAAAATAAGGACTATTAGTACATTGAAAAATACTGGTGTAAAATTTTCAAAAGAACTTCAACAAAATGTTAATATTTTTTAAGCGATTTCGTTATTTGCAGAGGTCCAGAAACAACACTAAAAACACAAGGTGACACCAATTAGACCTAAGTTATTTTCGAAACTAATTCAGGCGATTATTTTAATTTAGTTATGGTACGCAGTATACGCCTTTCAATTGCCAAAACAAATTAGATGTTAGATTGTACATGATGCCGACCTTGGTGACAACTCATAAAAATTTATATTTTTTTTTCAAAGGGAACAAGGAAAATTTATTTTAGTGTAATATACTATTACATATCACATCACATAACAAATATTAGTATTGTTTTTGCTAAATAAGTTACTTTAAAAAAACGTCATAGTTGTAGCTTAAATAAATTTTCAAATTTTTTTATAGAATTTCAAAAATAGTAGGTACCTACTGCGTGAAGAATGTGCAGATATCTTTTTATTCCAATAATTTTTTAAATCTTTAAGTTTTATGTTAATAAACTGCCTATTACTTTATTAAGGGCATTTAGGGCGTTAAGAACCAGACCGGGCCATTCTATAAATCAAAAAACGAGCTCTAACACCTATTTTCAATGGCTTAAAACTTTTTTTTATCAAGGCTAATTTTAATTACAATTGTTAAGTTACCCATATACCATAAAATAATAATTATTTGTAAACAATAGCAGCAATTATTAGGCATTATGATTTTAAAAGTAATTACTAAGGCTCTTTTGTGACTTTTCGGATATTCTGGTCTAATGTTCAACGCCTTATTTAGGATTTGGTAATTATTTGACTTGAAACCTTCGTGAACTACCTTAAAAAGGTTTTTTTGCTTAAATATTTAAGTATTTAAGTTAGTACAATCTTAGAAAATAGCAATTATATATGCTATTTTACAAAATTGGTATGTGAAAATTTAACCTGTTTAAAGCAGTTCATAAATATTTATGTTTATTAAAATTTGCAGAAAAATTATATTTTGCTTGTTACATGATAGAATTATGAGTTTTCCACAAAATTTGCCTCACTTAAAAAAAATAAACGCTAAATCCAAAATTTTGTAATGCATCCAATATTTTTAAGCCTATAGCCCCAAAAATGTTATTAAAATACAAGGTTTTCATTTATATTTTGCCACCTACTTTTAACTAAAATTAAGAAGAATAGAAAAAACGCCCTGTGTAAAAGTTATATACTTTTTTATGTTTTATCTTGTAAACATAACAAATGAACATTAAAAATTCAAGAAAAACTAAGAGGTAATCTTTTTTAAATGGGACACTCTGTATATTATATCACCATTAAAAAGATCTCTTAAAAAGCTTTACGAAAGTACCACCTGTAATATATCTATCTTTAATTAAAGATATGTTCTATACTGGTTAAGCGGATTCATTTATACGATGGTAATTCGTTGGGTACACGCCTCAATCTAGGAAAAATGGGACCTCTTCGGTCCTGGTCCCGGGGTATAACGAGCTGAACCTGTTCAGCCCTATTGACCCCTATGAACTGGCCGGTCGCCTGAAACAAAATAAAGAAAAAAATCCGAAAAACCCCACAAAATTTTAATTTAAAATTCGAAGCTTTGGTGGAAAATCTGCCACCGTTGTCAAATTAAGTAAATAAAAAATAAAAGTTTAAAATTAACTAATATTTAAGTTTAAAATTTTTTAAATTTAAGCTTTAAACTTTAGGAAATTGTGATAATATTTTTGATATTAGTGTCATGAGTGACAGACATAACTGGTGTTTTTATTATTTATAATAATAGGAAATTCTGATAATATTTTGACATTAGTGTCATAAGTGACAGACATAACTGGTGTTACACCAGTTATGTCTGTCACTCATGACACCTATGTCAAAAATATTATCAGAATGTTCCTAAAGTTCAAAACTTAAATTTTAAAAAAATTTAAACTTAAATATTAGTTAACTTTTAAATTTTTACTTTTTTAATTTTACTTAATTTTATCTTGACAACGGTGGCAGATTTGCCACCGACATCGACACGTCGAATTTTAATTAGAATTTTGTGGGTTTTAGAGGATTTTTCTTTATTTTGTTTTAGGCGACCGGCCAGTTCATAGGGGTCAATAGGGCTGAACAGGGTCAGTTCGCTATACCCCAGGACCAGGACCGAAGAGGTCACATTTTTCCCTAGATTGGGGCGTGTACCCAACGAATTACCATCGAATATCTATCTTTAATAGTTTTCAAAATATGACCACTGAAATCTGAAAAAAAAAATCCATTATACTATTAAACCTACCTACGGCACTCAAGGGAGACGAATGTAATGGAAATTATATCCAGATTTTAATGGCCATATTTTCCGAAACTATTAAATGTGTGTTATGTGGTATTTTTATTAACACGCTTTTATTAGCTTGGGTTGTATGTATTATGTATGTAACGGAATCTTTAAGCTTAATTTTCACCAACTTCCAGCAATTCGATTTCTTTGAAATTTTGCACACGTATCAAGGACCCATGACAATGCAATAATCTGCAAACAGTATCCCTTTATCCTGATTAGGATTGCCAGGATAAATAAATTCCTTTATAGATTTTCTGTAGGAGAGTAACAGGGAAAGAGCTAGTGCGCGATCTGCGCATGCGTGCAGTTTCGGACGTACTCTCAGCATAAGGCTGACAGAAGCTTGTTCGGAGTAGTTGCGTTCTGACACCCCATGCAACAGTGAAGATTTAAATGAAATGATTAGATTACGAAATAGTTCGTGAAACATTTCAATATTACATGTCCGCAGAAAACTAAGTGATATATCGAACTAAAAAATGAAAAATAAAAGAGTTTGTATTACAGCAATAAAGGTCAAACAATGAATCATAATTATATACCTTCAAAATAGAATTATAATAAAATTTCAGATAATAACAGAATAATTCACTTCAGAATAAAAGCGTGGGGTGCTTAATATATTAAATGTTATAATTATTTCATTTGTAAATATCCATGAGGGAAATGTTATGAAAAATAGTAAAATGCAAAATATAAATGAAAACCCTTAACTTCATTTCAAAATAATCTAACCTAATCCAAGCATACTGATAATATTCACTACTTTGTTTTGTTTAGAGTTTACGATTGTCGTATTTTAATAAAATTAAAAACGTATTCTTAATTTATTGTTATTTACCATTTCTTAATTTATAGCATGCTGGTATGAGAAACGCACATCTTTTAAAATTTATATGATTTAAATTGAAATGAATATTTAGTAGTGAGTAATAAAAATCAATTTTAATTTGATGGTTACTTTTAAAATTTATAGCGATGTAATTATTATATTAAAAAAATAGTAGGTGTATCTGCGTTTTAAGTTTAAATATATACAAGGTGGTACAAAAATATGATATGGAAATTTAGGGGTTTACTCTAAATTTTAAAATATTTTAAAAAGTTTTTAAAAACTTGGCTCTAAAAATGCTCCTTTCTAATGATACGGAATATTTACTTGGGTCACTTTTACATCGTATACAAAATTATTTTAAACAGGCCTTAACGTATACATCAGTAGCATTCAGGTGAATGTAAAGAGAAATTATCTTAAATATTTTTTTTAATAGCGTGGATGAGTTTTCATTTAAAAAGGGCATTCTAATTTTATCAAAAATAATAATTTATTGTCAATTTTAAATTATATTTTGAAATTTCTTTCAATTTATATCATAATGATTACATGGTTTTAAGAGAACCTAACTAAATTGTGCTTTTAAAGCAGGAAGGTGTAACAGAATCGACTTTTTTTGTTTTTTAACCGACTTCAAAAAAAGGGGGAGGTTATACAGGGTGTAATTTAATTGATGGCTAAAAATACACGGTATTATTTCTTAATTTAGGAATAAAAGTTCAAATAAACATATGCTTAAAACTAGGGCTGGCAAAAACCGGAAAAAACAAAACCTGTTTCGGTTAAAAACCAATGATCTAAAAATTAAAAGGATTGCTAATAGAAAATGATCCCCATATATTTTCAATAGACCTGCGCAAGAATTTTTTACCCCACACTGGGAGAATTGCTGTACACCTTGCACATGCGCAGTTGTTATAAAGGTTAGCATTTTTTATTTAAAACCCAATATAGTGTTGGCAACATTGACAAAATTAGCAGTATTTTAATAAATATAGTGGTTGCAACACTGAAAACGTTTACCTCATGCGGGTGACAGGGTCACACTCATCCTAATTTAATTTATAATTTGGGATTTCCCGATCGTAAAATCCAGGTAAAATTGACGCCGTCGACCGACCAAACCCAATCTCCCATCTACGGTCGACCGTTATCAGGTATAGTTATTTGGTATTTGGTGTTTTATTTGTGCGTTGTGAGTAATTCTTGGTGTTTTTAAACTTTTATTTAATTTAAGTTTTGCATAACCAAAATTAAATAATGAGTAAGTAGCAAATTTCCTGTTTTAAATAATACTCTTTATTGCCATGCAGTCAATTTTTTAGAGATCAATAAATCCATTATTTTTTGAAATAGTCATGGTTTGGGTTAATTTTTTTTTAGCGGGAAAAATTGTATTTAAGGATTATAGAAAAATATATATGGGGTTCCATTTAAAATAACAAACTTGCCCTATATACGAAAATTGACCGTTTTCGTAAGAAATAAATGTCACAACCAAATGGCAAGGATATAAAAAGAAACTTAAAAAATCTAAGGCTTTTCGCGAAAACCGCATTTTGATAATTTTATTTCTTTTAAAATTATTCGCGGTGAAAATGGGTTAAAATATAGTCGGACACCCTGTATTAGCATTGGACTGATGCATTTATAATTACACAAAATAAAAATATGGCAGTTTAATTAAAATAATTTGACATATTTTCAAGTTATAACACGTAGCCATAAGCAATTTCGTCGGCAATATCACGATGTGGCGTATCTCAAAAAGTAGGAAAATTGACTAGAGCTGATGTAATTGCTTAAAAAAAGTTGCTTCTTAATATTACAAATTGGCATATGTTAGATTTTGATATCTTTAAAAGTTATAGAAATATAATACTAAGCCTATTTCATTTTACTAAAAAAAGAGTAGTACAAAAATACCTAAAAAGCACCCTCGTGAAATTTAAACATAAAGATACGCCGCTTTGTGATATTGAGGACGATTTATACCATATAATATCTTGTAGATTGCTTATTGCTCGTATGTTAAAAAAGAAACATAGGTATCTTTCTGTGGAATGTTTTGAATAAAATTAAATAGTCCAAGCGATTCCATTGCGCTTTAAGCCTAGTTTAAGATTATTACATTATCAAGTTTATTTCAAGTTGGCATTTGTAGGCAAATTAAATCAATAATTACTTACTGGGTACATTACCAATTTTAATATTTCTGATTCGCTTTTTTTTTGTGGTTTCAATTACAAATATAAGGTCAGTTTGGCCCTAACCCCAAAAATAAACAATTTCAATGGCATTACACGCCAAACTTAACTGAACGACAACTGCTACGCTAACGGGAACGAAATATCAGTTTATGAATTGAGATTTATTCCTCAAACAAGTTACACCAAATCTAATTGCTTTTATAATAAAATACCAACTATTCAGTTTTGTTGTGTCAAGGTAGTGTTAAGAAGGAAGATAATAATACATAAAATAGCGTGCAGGTTTGAGGTTAAGTAAAAGTGGGTCCTCATGAATCAAAAAGAAGGTGTTTTAGTAATAAAATGGAATTTAAATTGAGATCAGTACTTCTAAGCACTCTCGTTTGCTAAATCTTAATAAAATCGGCGATACGACCGAAAAATAAAAAAATATACAACAAAAAATAGTCCCCAATATAAAACCGGTTTACTTTTAGGGACTGCTATGAAAGACGAATAAAGACTTAAAATAAAATATTTAAATATGTATACCCCAAAATTACTTGGTATATTTTCTTTATAAATGAATCATATACAAAATGTTAAACCCGGTCCTGTTGTTTGTTTTCGGCTAGTCAGTAAATGTTTATTGCGCATGCCCACAAGTGTACTGCGCGGTGCCCACGTAGGGGTTATTGTGATTTTCGCTGCATTCATCCATATTTATTTTTCAGATCATTGGTTAAAACCGGTTAACCGAATATTAAAAAACCGAATATTAAAAACCGGTATTATAAACCGGTTTTTAATACCGGTTGTTAAAACCGAAAACCGAAAACGGTTTTTAAAACCGACACACAGAAATCAGTTTTTAAAACCAAAAACCGAAAGCGCATTTAGATATTTGCCGCCCGTAAGCTATTTTATTTTCTTTCGCCGCCCCTTTCTTTCTTTTTTTTTTTTCGTAAAATAATTTTGAAGACCAAAAACAAAAAGGTCCTCTCTTTCATTTCTTTCAATTCTACGTACTAAATAAAATTCGAAATCCACAATTTATAAGTACAAATTTTGCCGCCCCTAAACAACCTCTGCCGCCCCCTAAAAACGCCGCCATAGCCTTCAGCCTACTCAGCCTTTTGGTAAATACGCCACTGTATAAACCGCAATCAACCAAAAACCTATTAATTGATATTCGAAGAACCGCTTTTCGATTTTGGTCCGATTATCCAAAAACCCGGTATTCGAAAACCGATTATCCGAAAAACCGGTATTTGAAAACCTAAAACTATAATAAAATTTAAGATAATAACAGAATAATTCACTTCAGAGTAAAAAGCGTAGGGTGCATTTTACCTATTTTTTTCATAACTTTTCCCTCATAGATATTTACAAATGAAATACTTAATTATAACATTTAATATATTAAGCACCCCACGCTTTTATTCTAAAGTGAATTATTCTGTTATTATCTTAACTTTTATTATAATTCTATTTTGAGGTTTATAATTATAATTAATTGTTTGACCTTTTATTACTGTAATACAAACTCTTTGTAATGAAAAATTATTTTCTAATTTTTAGTTCGGTTGCATATAAAAGCGTGTTTTTTAGTTTTTTTAAACTATTATTTATTTTTCATTTTTTAGTTCGATTTATCAATTAGTTTTCTGCGGACATGTGCTATTGAAATGTTTCACGAACTATTTCGTAATCTAATCATTTCATTTTAAGCTTCGCTGTTGCATGGGGTTTCAGAACGCAACTACTCCGAACAAGTTTCTGTCAGCCTTATGCTGAGAGTACGTCCGAAACCGCACGCATGCGCAGATCACGCACTAGCTCTTCTCGGTTACTCTTCTACAGAAAATATTTAAAGGAATTTATTTATCCTGGCGATCCTAATCAGGATAACGGGATACTGTTTGCAGATTATTGCATTGCCATGGGTCCTTGATACGTGTGCAAAGTTTCAAAGAAATCGAATCGCTGGAAGTTGGTGAAAATTAAGCCTAAAGATTCCGTTACATACATACATACATACAACCCAAGCTAATAAAAGCGTGTTAAAAAAGCTATGGAATTATACGATGTATTTTTTGCCATCAATTAAATTACACACACGATGTATGTTTGACACCTATATTACTTAATGTATACCCATTACTCCGTCAATTGAGGACCGCTTTTAAAAAGTCTCCTTTTATTCGAAAGCGTGCACTTCCGCCATGGTCCCATAAAAAACCCAGTCAGAATCGCGAAAGACAAAGGTACCAGACTTATTTTTTCAGACAAAGCGGCCTCTAGTAGAAATATCCTACCTATGCTGGATGTTTAAACAATCAAGGTAGTAAATAAAATGTCAAAATATTTTTATTTGTCATGTCGTTGTAATTTAGCGAATAGTTCATATTTTTTATTTTTTTCTAATGTGTAAGTGCGTGTATTTTATTTTTGTTATTCAGGTGTCTCCGTTTATACCTAATTCATACCTATTAGGGGTAGCATTGCTGTTTTGTGCGAAGAATTTACGTGAGACAAAACCCATTATTGCTGTTTTTTGTTGAATGGTCACCGATTAAATGTTAATAATAAAAACTAAAAAGAGTAAATAAATTATAAAAAAATAAACCGACTTTAAAAGATAAATAAAACTTACTAAAAATATAAAACAAAATCAATATTAAAAAATAGAAAAATGAAGTTGGCTAATAATATATTGCTAAACTACTAAATGCTATTAACTAACTATACAAAAGATTTTTATACTTTGATACCATATGTTATTACCCAAATTCCTTTTTCCATTTTTTTTTCATTATTTTAAAATTTTTAGTAAGTTTTATTTATCTTTTAAAGTCGGATAATTTTTTCATTATTATTATTTTTAGGGGCTACGAATTGCAACTAGCAAAAAGAAAACATTTTTGAAATAAAACATACTTTTACATTATCAAAAAGTAAAAAAACACACAATAAAACAGTCAATGTTTAAACAAAGGAAGGAATATTCAAAATAATAATAAGTTTTAAAGATTTTATGCGTTTTCTCAAAATATTTGTAACAGGACATGCCCCTTTTTAAATAAACACTCCTATCTTATTCTGTAGTATTGTTTAATACGTTTTTAAAAAATATAAAGTTTTCCGTCCTAATATACCTAAAATATGTCTTGCTCAAAAAAAATCTAAGCTAAAGAAGAATCCAAGTAAACAAAAAAAATACCAAATCAAATACAACAGCACAATATGAATGAAAAAGAAAAAATACCTGTAAGGGCTGCCAGATACTGAAAATTTGCATTTCCTTGCTGGATTTTTTGGGTTGATCCTGTGATGATAGTCATGTCGACAGGTTAAAAAAAACAAAAATTTTCAAATAAAAAGAAAAAAACTAAAAAATCACTCCTATAAAAACCCAAAAACAATTTACATCACTTTTCACTAAATTTACTTTAAAAACAAATATTTAATTAAATAAATAAAAACATTGATAATTAACAAAAACCGTTATCTCACGATGATCTACATATGTATGTATATGTAAGTCAGATTGTTTTAAGTTCTGGACTGAAAGTAATTATAAATAACGAACAGCTGAGTTTAAATATATAGGCGGGACTACAGCTGGTTGAAAACATGGATTAGAGTCAGCAAACTCAATGAAAATCTTGGGTAAATTTAAAGCTTAACCTACTCTGTGGCACAAATGAATTTGGCTTTAAAGCTCTTCTTTGTCTTGAGTACTTAGGGATTTTTAGGCACAGGATACAGACCAGAGTTGGGTAGTATTCGAATACTTGGTATTCTGAATACTATTCAGAATACATTTGTGCGGTATTCGAATACTATTCGAATAGATTTATGTGTTTGATATAAGGTATCTCGACGGAATACTTTTTGGTCAGTATCCGGTATTCTTTATTCTGAATATCGTTTTTGAATATTCTGGTATTCGAATACTGGTATTCGAGTACTGGTATTCGAATACCGGTATTCGAATACTGATATTTAAATACCTATATTCTGGTATTCCAATCCTGAATTTAAATACTGTTTGCTTATTTTATGAATATTACGTTACTTTTTATGCATCTTAAGCGGGTTAAAACATGTTCGCGGTGGTTTTGGCGACGACGGGGTAAAATTTGATATAAGATATATATCATCATTTGCAAACTAACAGTTTAGAAAGCTAGTTTTACAAATTAAAAAAAAATGTAATTCAATATGTTTTTAAATCTTGATCTGTTGTTTCTATGGTCCTAATAGGTAAGTAATTTTGAACAGAAATACATTTATTTTTGCAAACAAAAATATATTTAAATCAATTAATTTAACTTCTTTGGGGTTTTGCTATTAAAAAAACAAGTAATTTGGTACAACATATAAAAAATGACATTGCACACTATGTTTTCTATGTATTGGGTTAGACTAATATGTATTTATCTCCATTTTACACAAAAGGGATGTGTTTAATAAATTTTATTATGTCAGTTTAAATCATGACTATCTGGTAAATCATAGATAGTATGTATTCAAAAAGTTAAGGCAATAGTTTAAAAAATAGAAAAGTTATTTTTGGAAAATGTTGGAGACAAGACAACAGCAAGAACAAGGTACGCCACTGCATTTTTGTTATGGAAAAACGTAGAAAAATAAGACTGGGTTACTTTTTCAAGACAAAGGAGGTTTTTTCTCTCTTCAGTATTCATGAATACCCAATCGTGGTATTCATAAATACCGAGTATTCGAATACTTTTTTTGTAGGTATTTGAAAATATTCGGTGTTTGAATACTTTTTTTCACGGTATTCGTATTCGTATTCGTATTCGAATACCAAATTTCAGTATTCGACCCAACTCTGATACAAACTAGTTTTCAAAATCAAAAGAAAGTGTCAAAATTTATCATCAGTAAAATTCTCTGTTGTTGGCTTTAATGTCAGGAAATAATCTAGCCGTTTACCACTCGACCTACCCATCTAAATCAATTAAACTACCCAAATATTTTTTGTAAGATTGGCTTGGCAAATAGTTCCATGGATAATGATTTTTAAAAAACCCTTGTCCGCTTCGCAGTTTCAAGTTTTTATTTCAATTTGTAGGTCAAGTGATATACCAAAACTATTTCATAAAAAGAAAATATTATAGCCAACAACAACGGGTTATTATTAAATAATAAAATTTTACTAACTGAGTAAATTAAAAAACAAAAATCGGTATAGAGATCAAAAATTTAAATGTGATTAATTAGTTCTAGCTAGCTTACATAATAAGAAAAAATCATCATATATTATGTCACAAGATTAAATATTTAATTATTTTATAATTTATTATACTCCAATAAAATTTGAGCATGATTTTGCTTAAAAAATAGTTAAAAGTACAATAATTTAATTTTTTTATTAGATATTGTCTATGAAACGATTTGCCAAGCACATGAAAATAAAAAAATATTATATTTGGATAGCTTTAATTTCTAGGTCGCATAATACAGCTAGATTATTTTCTGAAAACCCCAAATTAAAGCCAACAGCAAAGAATTTTATTAATTATTAAGTCCCGTGTCAACAAACTCCCTCTTACCTCGCTTAAGACACCCACGGTACGTTAGTATTTAGGCTTTTAGCCTTCGTGGTTTGTCCAAAGATAAAAAAAAAAAATCATAATAATAATTTTAAACATTATAAAATTTAACATTTTTTTACAATTTTGACCATCAATATGGACGACAAAAATTTATTTGCGAATAAATAGCACTTGTGATTTTATCTTTTATTTAAACAAAATTTGTGTGTAAAAAATGGCGGTAATGGCACGCAGCTTATAAGTTTAAGAGATAATATTTAATTTTTTTACCTAAAAAAATGGATAAAGATATGTTTTATACTGGTTAGGCGGATTCATTTATTCGATGGTAATTGGTTGGGTACACGCCTTAATCTATAAAAAATGTGACCTTTCGGTCCTGGTCCCGGGTATAGCAAGCTGACCCTGTTCAGCCCTATTGACCCCTATAAACTGGCCGGTGACCCGAAACAAAATAAAGACAAACCCAAAAAAAAAACATAAAATTCTAATAAGATCCGACGTTTTGGTAGCAAATCTGCCACCGTTGTAAAGATAAAATTAAGTAAAATAAAAGAAAGTGCGTACATAATTAAATAAAGATAAATGTGTGGCATCAATTTCAGTTAGTTTAAATAACACATTTTATTTTGTTTCAGGCGACCGGCCAGTTTATAGGGGTCAATAGAGCTGAACAGGGTCAGCTCGCTATACCCCGGGACCAGGTACAAAGAGGTCCAATTTTTTCTAGATTAAGGCGTGTACCCAACACTGATCTCGATGGATTACCAATGTTATAGCCTGCGCGAAACAAAGGTTACATTTCATGGGCGAAAAAACCGGTTTGTACGCAAGCAAGTTCAGGGTAAACGCACCCGGCGCCAAACAAACTATCCGCATTATCGAAAATAATTTGTTGACGGCATCCTGGTTTTCTGTTTAAAGTACGGTCTGTGGTACGGTAGCTAATGAGCGTCACGGTCAGACCGCGGACGAAGAGTACGGGGTGCCGGTGTTTGTATTTTGCCACGGCTTTTAAGAGCGCATGTTCGTCCACCCATTCATTTGTTTACTGCGCCAGGTCGTAAAAATCCGAAAAATGCTTCTTGCCACTGCGGATCTAAATGTAGGTTATCTATGGTACCCAACCAATTACCATCGACTTAAATGTGGTGTTGTCATAGCTTAGCAACTATGAAAAATGGATATTTAAAAATTTGTGGTCTTAATTAATTTGTTCTGCGTAATTTATTGCAAATAAATATAAATGGGACATTTTATTAAAAAAATAATACATGTAGCACAAATCTGGGAAATCTGGCAACAGCGTCGATATTACTTTTAAATTTTTCATGCCCGATACTTTCCAGATGCAAAATTTGATTAATGTAGGTTAAGCGGTTTTGGAGAAATTTGAGAGTGGCAGTACTTTTTACTCAATCAGAATATCTTTCCCATGGACCTTTTGGCATTACTAGAAATATCAAGAAACACAATTTATTTGGGACACAAACTACATAATATTTTACTTAAAATCAGTTAAAATTTTAGAGATTGTAATCTTAAAATTAAATATTATTTAACTTGTTTGTCGCAATTAGACAAATATTTAATAAAGGTTAATTTTCTATTGTTTCGGTACCCCCTGGCAACTAGAAAATATGCATTTTATATGCAACTCTTTCAAATAGGGTGAAAAATAGTTTCCCTATGTTTTTTAACATGTAAAAAAGTATGGCATAGGTGATTTTCATAGTATTAGGATATCTATACATTTATTTAATTATTGCGTCATATTCAACAGATTTAATGCTACTTTATTTTCTGATGTCACAAAAAACATTGGAATATTCCTGTTTTCTGTTTAATTTAAAATATAATTTCTGTATAAACTTGCAAATAAATATGTTTTTAGAAAATATGGGTATATTAATCTTATGTTCTATTTTCTAATAATATTACGTATGCATCCCTATACGGTCCAACTGGCCAGGCCTCGGACTTCCTATTTCGTTCGTTCTTTTATCCCTAGAGTTTCTAGAATGTGGAACCTGCTGCCAGCGGAGGTCTTTCCTTTACCACCAAATCTTTAAGTTTTTAAGTCCCGAGTTAACAAACTTTCTTTTACCTTCCTTACACCCACGGCACGTTAGTATATACAGTAATATACTGTAGCAAATTTAATATATACCAGGATTTTGAAACAATGTTTTTAAAACAATAATAATTTTTAGTAAATATTTCGTTGATTTCACACCTAATTTGTACAAATAAAAAAATATTATGCCAATAATAAAATTATACTAAGTCAAACTTCAGAATTAAAAACATTTTAAGTACCTGTTTAAGTGGGAAATTTGCAAGGGTTTACTTTTCCACTCTAGTGCGGAAAAGTGTTTATTTGCCGCACTAGTGCGGAAAAGTGATACTTTCCAAACTAAATTCGTGCGCTTTCCACACGCTAGTAGAAAAGCATATTTTCTGTAATGCGATTATTTAAATAAAAATTTATAACGTCTCGATCAGGCTGCTAAATGTTGGAACTTAAGGCGGTAAAATGGTTATTTAACTTATTTACATTTCTTGGGTTTTGGGGAATGTTATTAGATTTGTGTTTAATAATATTTAATTTATTAAAATCCTGCCATTTCTTCTTGTCAGTACATCTTAGAAATTTAAAATTAATATATGCCTTTTTTCTGTCCCAACAGCTAAAGTAATAAAGTTTGTTAATTGTTTGTAGTATGCCCAATGCTCTGGAGATTTAGTACTATGAAATCTGTTTAAAGCCCGATTGCGCAATTTAATCATTAATCTGACATTTTTAGTTATCCAAGGACAATAAGGTTTTATTTTCTTCCCTTAACCCTTTTAATAGGTGCGTGCTTATCAAACAACCCCAAAATACTATTTGTGAGAAATTCAGCCTTATCATTGACGCTATCCAGATCATAAACTTTTTTTCTTCTTCACATTAACGACCTTCTTTCTTCCACAACCAATCCCATTCATGGTTATGCTGACGATGGTACCCTTCACTCCACTTTTCAGGTTCCCAAACCAACCTCTCAACCCGACTTGGAAAGCAAACGCAGGGCGATGCAGATATCTCTTTCTCGCGAATCCCAATTTGATATTGGATTGGGGCGCCAAAAATCTCATTCAGTTTAATGCATCCAAAACACAGTCATGTTCCTTGTCGCGAAAAAAATTATCAAACACTCATCTTTTGCTTATGAGTGGCCAGGTTTGAGAATATGCCATAACTGGCATAAACACATTGTATCTACAGCCACCGCGGCTTCAAAAAGGTTGGATTTCTTTTCCGAGCCAAAAAGTATTGTACTCCTTCCAATTTATACACTTTGTATGTGTCCCAAATTCGACCCTCTCTGGAATGTTGTTGAACCCTCAGCATTCTTGATGCCATTCAAAGAAGGGCTGTTCGTCTTATTAATGATCCTTTATACTCAAAGACTTCCTTCTTTTGCCCATCTTCGAGCTGTAGGAGATCTATCGCTCTTCTATAGATACTTTTACGGCTTCTGCTCCGACGAATTATCCAGTATAGTCCCTCCTCTTGCAGCTCCCAACAGAGAAACTCGTGCTGCCGCGAGTCTGCATCCCTATACGGTCCAGTTGGACAGGCCCCGAACTTCCCATTTTGTTCGTTCTTTTATCCCTAGAGTTTCTAGACTGTGGAACCTACACTGCCAGCGGAGGTCTTTCCTTCCCCCAAATCTTTAAGTTTTTAAGTCCCGTGTTAACAAACTTTCTCTTACCCTGCTTAAGACACCAACGGTACGTTAGTATTTAGGCTTTCAGCCTTCGTGTATTGTCCAAAGATAAAAAAAAATGGTTGCCACGAAATATTTTTCAGGTAATTTTGAAAATGATCGGAGTTAATATTCTTTAAGAGTCGATATTCAAAATCTAAAAAAAATGTCCTTTTAATTTTCTTAATCTGCAAATTACAAAATATCAGACTGTGATCTGAAATGTGTATGTCTCTAGTTCCCTAATCAGCAACGTTATTACCATTGTAAAATATTAAAGCCCTTTTTGTTGTTAAGACGGTTCAAAACATTTTATTAACATTACATTTTCTTGTTAAACGGTGACGTCATGTACGTCGCGTATTTAACCGTGTTTGAATACATCCCGGACAATGATTTAAAAACAATATAGGTATGCTAGTCGGGCGGGCATATGCATCGTACTTTGTTTTGGTCATTTTTCGTTATTTTTTTACGTAGCTTTACATGGCAAGTGAAAAATGTTTATATTTGGTATAATCAAAAGTACATTATAATCCTAAAAAATAAAAATCGTATTCATACCCTAAAACTTTATTGGGCTGTAACCACTGATCTCGATGGATTGCCAATGTTATAACCTGCGCGAAACAAATGTTACATTTCATGGGCGAACAAACCGGTTCGTGCGCAAGCCAATTGAGGGTAAACGCACCCGGCGTCAAACAAACTATCCGCATTATAAGAAAAAATTGTTAACGGCGTCCTGGTTCTGTTCGAAGTACGGTAGCTAATGAGCGTTACGGCCAGACCACGGACGAAGGGTACGGGGTGCCGGTGTTTGTATTTTGCCACGGCTTTTAAGTGCGCATGTTCGTCCACCCACTGCGCGAGGTCGTAAAAATCCGAAAAATGCTTCTTGCCACTGCGGATCTAAATGTAAGTTATCTATGGCTGTAACGCAACGGTTTGAAACATACATTTTCTTGATTCTCGTATTTATATTGTCATTTTCAAATACGGTTTGAACTAGTGAGACGAATACGGTTACCCTTATATAATTTGACCCAAATCTATAAGGGTAGAACTATTTAACGTAACTCGTGTTGGCTCAGTTATCAGTTGATTAAGGTTAAGCATATTAGTTATAGTAATTAATGACTTTACCAATTTATTATCTAGATTATTCATATCAATGTAAAAATCTCCAAAACATAGAATTGTATCGTTAGCCGTATATAAATCAGTCGGAACATCCTTAAAAAATGACATAAAAGGTCGGGGTTGCTATTCGGTGGCCTGTAAATATTACCCAGTATTATTGTTTTATCTAAAATAAAAAAATTTACCCATATGTGCTCAATGAAATCCAGACAATCACGAATAATTAAATTATATAGGTTTGTTCCAGCAGGCTGTCAGAAATATTTGCAACCGTTCGGATTCTGCGCACGTCAAATTTGTCGTTCCAGCAGCAGGGCCGTCGCTAGAGCCCGGGCGAGCGGGCAGCCGCCCGGGGCGGCTGTTTTTAGGAGGCGGCCGTTTTTAAAAGGAGAAATCAAATAATAACAAAGATATTGATATTAAAAGAATCATAACCATAAAAATAAGTGAAAATCTAAAGTTTTCCTAGTATCCGCTCATTGAAATTTATTAAAATATGTATCTACTTATACATCTACTTATTATGCTAGCAAGTAATTTAGATTATAATGCAATTATTTGCTTGTTTGCAGAGCAGAAAGCACGAAAGTACTTTCAATAAACACTGTATGGTTATCATTTGTTTGGATTTTTGGAGTAGTAGATTATTATATCTATATAAAAAGAACGCTTTGCCTTATTCGAGTTTTATAATAAAATAATATTTAAAATTAATTTGTTGTTTTTTAATAAATGTTAATAAGGGGCGGCAAATTAAGATTTTTGCCCGGGGCGGCCAAAAGTCTAACGACGGCCCTGTCCAGCATGTTTGTAACATTATACAATTGTTTGTTGTTCCAGCAGTAGTTTTAAGATGTTGGAAACATATTGGAAACTTTTAAAAAGTTTGCAAACTTTCTTTAAACATTACTGACAAATTGTTAACATAACCTTTCTTGTATTGACGTATAAACAGTATGCACGCCTTGTTTATTTTTCGTTCCAGCAGAAAAGTATTGCCAACATTTCTTACTAATGTTTGTAACAATTTCTGCGTTTTACAATTGTTGCTAACATGTTTCCAACATTCTGCTGGAACAAACCTTATATTTAATATGTTTTTTAAATTTAATACCGACTCCCCGCCCCTGGATTCTCTATCCTGTCAAATAAACTCGTTATCTTGTTATGTTTATTATCTGGACATTAATGTTATCTATATCTTTATGTAGCCAAGTCTTTGATATTCCCAGAATATCATAGTCGTTAGCTAAAACATGGTCCTCAAAACACCCCCAAAAGTAGGAAAGCTGTTGAGAAAGGATCGTGCGTTAATATCCGCCAATGAAAGCATGTGTTTGTTTTAGTAAAAAGAACAGTTAAGATGAAATATAAAGAGAGGGAAAAAGAAAGAAGAAAGGTAGATAAATAATGAACAAAAAAATAGGTATTGCTTACAATAAGTAGATATGGTTCGCGATTAAAGCTGCAGTGCGCATGCTTAAAACAAAGTAAAAATGTTGGGTAAAAGTAATTTTACAATTTTAGGTACATTCGGTCACGGAAAAAAATAAATAAATTATAATTTAGAAAAAAGTTACCCCGAAGAATGTTTAAAAAAAAGTATATAACAAAAATATGGTACTAATGTTATTTAAAATTTTAATATTTTGCAAAAAAAAATTGAAAGAAAAAATACAAAAGTTTTGGAAATTTTATGATAACTTTTTACATTATTAACAACCTATACTATTCAAATATGTTACACTAAACATTTAATAAATTATACAGTGTGTCCCAAGGTAAATGCCACAAGAGGACAAATAGACCAAAAATCCTTGAATTCCAAAATGAAATTTTGGGAAAATTAATTAATTAAAGCTTTTTGTAAATAATTCAGTTATTTATGTACTAGCAATATACTACGAAAAAGTAATTAATTAAGTATGTTTAGACAGCTTCTTAAAAAATTTAGCTGAAAAAACAGCGGAGAGTTATTTTTCCATTTCTAAGTAATAATTATTAACTGAAAGATGTTTGTTTGTTCAAGACGATTTATAAATTGGACTTATTTTTTCTTGTGTGTAGCTTAGTTCCATCTATTTAGACGCCCAAAATTTGAGGTTTGAAAGACAGCTCCGAATTGGTCTCGAAATGGTCATAAATGGTCACTAAGTGTGACGAATAGGTCATCCATAGACCAACTTTTACAGAGTGTTTAAAATATTAAGGTAATCAAAAACATTTTTGCGCCTCAAATCAATCATACATGGCTCAATCAAAAGAATACAATTGGTTACAAAATGATCAACATCGGTCAGTATGAAAAAGTTGTGTATAAAATAAAGACATTCAAGGACGAGAAAATTTTATGAGCGACTCAAAATTAAACATTTTAGATTAAAAACACAAATTCTAAAAGCTAGTAACAAAGGAAGAGGTGATGAAATCGCAGTTTTTGCATAAGAGGTTGTTTACAAAAAAAAAAAACTTTTTTGCGCACTTGAATAAAATCATTTTTAAGAAGTTAGGATAGAAGGAATACAGTAACTTAGAAAATATTTAATTTGGCCACTGAACACTATTTATTTAAATAAAATATAACATATATATATATATATATATATATATATATATATATATATATATATATATATATATATATATATATATACATTAATAAAAGGTAAAATTCTTTGGGCATATGGCTCATTAATGACAGTAACAAAAAATAACTAAATAAATAATAACCTGTAAGAATTCGGCTACCATGGTTGATTGTTTAAAAATCAAAGGAGAGACCAAGACGGCGACACGTGTTTCGTCTTCGTTAAGACTTGTCATAGGCACCTTGATGATGCCCCGATTGACTGTAAATATCCTTTCTGTATCCCAGAACTAACAAATACAGACAACCGGTGCCATCTCACCAAGAGGTTATAGGTGGTAGGTAAAAGTGCGCCATCTAGTTGTATATGGCAAAAGTTAGGTATGCAACATACTGTTATACAATTTTGCTTAACCTTAATCAACTGATAACTAAGCCGATACGAATTACGTTAAATACTTCTACCCTTATAGATTTAATATTTTACAATGGTAATAACGTTGCTGATTCGGGAACTAGGGACATACACATTTCAGATCACAGTCTGATATTTTGTAATTTGCAGATTAGGGAAAGTGAAAGGAGTTTTTTTAATTTTGAAATCGACCCTTAAAGAATATTAACTCTGATGATTTTCAAAATTACCTGAAAAATATTTCGTGGCAACCATTTTATGATCTGGATAGCGTCAATGATAAGGCTGAATTTCTTACAAATAGTATTTTGGGGTTGTTAAGCACGCACCTATTAAAAGGGTTAAGGGAAAAAAACCTTATTGTCCTTGGATAACTAAAAATGTCAGATGAATGTTTAAATTGCGCAATCAGGCTTTAAATAGATTTCATAGTACTAAATCTCCACAGCATTGGGCATACTACAAACAATTAAGAAACTTTACTACTTCAGCTGTTAGGACAGAAAAAATGGCAAGAACTTAATAAATTAAATATTATTAAAAACAGATCTCTAATACTCTTCCCCAAAACCTAATAAAAGTTAATAAGTTAAATAACCATTTTACCGCATTGAGTGCCAACATTCAGTAGCCTGATCGAGACGTTATAAATTTGTATTTAAATAATCGCATTACGGAAAATATATTTTTCTACCAGCGTGTGGAACGCAGCACTTTTCCGCACGCAATTTAGTTTGGAAAGTATCACTTTTCCGCACTAGAGTGGAAAAGTAAACCCTTGCAAATTGCCCGCTTAAACAGGTACTTAAGATGTTTTTAATTCTGAAGTTTGACTTGGTATAATTTTATTATTGACATTGTATTTTTTATTTGTACAAATTAGGTGTAAAATTAACGAAATATTCACTAAAAATTAATATTGTTTTAAAAACATTGTTTCAAAAATCCTGATATAACCCGGTTTTGTTGATTTGGTCATCTGCGGTTTGCAGATCACCTTCTCAATTAGAGAATTGTTCATAGGTATTTAGTATTTGGTCAAAGATGCTGGAATAATAAAGAAATAAGGAAAGTTATTTTAAACTTACTTATTGCTACATAAGAATATTTAGCGATACTGCAGTTGGGAGATCATCCGACCCGATATTATTTGGTCAAAATTGGTTATAATTGATATGAGTTACAGTAATTATTCAATAGTAAAATGGACTCTAGAAAAGTTGTTTTAAAATTATTACTTGTTACATAAAAATAGGTAGCATCTCAACATCAACGAATTGGTCATGGTTGGTCAGTCGGTCGCAAATTATTGGTCAGAGGTTGAAGAGAATATACAGGGGTAACTTTACACTGGTTTTAAATATATGTATATACAGGGTGTTATGGAAATACTTTCTTATATTAAAATGGGTGACTTCATGGGGTTCTGTAAAGATACACTCAGTACTTTTTTAAATTCTAACATTTTTAAATTTTGCAATTATACTTCTTTTTCACCAGTGTGCTACGTCTCTGATTACGTAAAGACTATAAATACCTTGGCAGTAGACGGCGGGAACGGCTTTCCATACGATGTTGCCAAACGCATTTTCTGTTATACACAACTAGCCGACCCGTGCCCACTGACACACTGACAAATTTTTGAAAGCCTTATAGCATAAAAAACAAGTTGTAGTAGGAAAAAAAGAATAATTAAATAAGGGTTGATTTACATTCCAATAAAGAATATGCTTGAAATGTCCTCCATTGGCTTCCAAACATGCATCAATTTTCTCCCTAGCGCAAACATGTTTTTATTGTTTTGCTCACACTTTAATGATAGTATAGACACTGTTGTGTATTCACTTGCAAAACAAACATTAAAGGTAAAAATGAATATTTAGTAAGGTAAAATTAAACAAGAGTCTTAAAAATAAAATATTCAAATCCGCACAACTCATCTAAAGAAAAAAAACATGTAATCTCTAGTCAAGGCGCGTCGTCTACCATATCGTCGCGCATCTGCACTCTCAATGCACAATGTCCCACATCTCTACCCTGACTGACCCATTCCGTTCCGTACCGTTCGACGTCCGCGCTATTTAATGAAATCTCGGATGAGCTGCCGATCTGATAATATCGACATCCAAAACTAGATGGCGGCAGTAGTACCGAATCACACAGTAATTTTTTCTCTGTCTCTCGCTATCTTTCATATGTAAAAATAAGTGAAAACAGAATAGCATTCCCTTTACCGGGTCTTTACCAGGGCGTCGGTTCTGAATGCGTTCCTGTACGAGCATTTTTACCCGGTCGGTAATATTGATTTTAGCAGTGGCGCCATAATTAAATATATGTTTTAGCGGGTATTTAAAACTTTAAAGTAAAATTGTGTTTTTCCTACCAAGGCATTATTTTTTGTAACGAAAATTACATTATTTGAAAATAGCACATATTGTCTGACCATCATAAAACAGTTTTTTAAAACTCATTATCGGGCCTATTCAAATGACAATATGGACGAGCTCGGCCTGCTGATAGAAAGTTTTAACATGACCTAATGTCAAAAATCACATCCTATTTAAGACGCGAAGTAATAATTCAAAATTAGTTAAAATTTCACAGATTATAAATCTAAAATTTAACATTGTTAACTTGTTTGTCGCAATTACATTAATGATTTTTTTAAGTTAATCTTCTATTGTTTCGGGACACCCTGGCTAGTAGAAATTATGCAATTTGCATGCACTTTTGTTTCTTAACATGTAGAAAATTATAAAATAGGTGATTTTAGTTGTATAAGCACAATATTATTTGTTTGTTGTAACACGTTTCATAAATTTAACGCCATTTTAGTCATCGATGTAACAACATCGGAATATTCCTATTTTTTGTTTAATATATAATAGTATACAGGGTGCAGTGGCGTAGCATAGGCTCATTTCCAAAAAAATTATTTCTAAATATCTTTTCTTAATAACAATTTGCTATACATACATACAAAAATACAGGTACTTTACTCTTGAACAAAAATTACATTTTTGGCAAAACCTCGTACATGACTGACACAATTTGATATCAGATGATTGCATTTAGGTTTTGGACCATGCAGAACTTTTTATAAAGAATACCTTTTTTTAGTAACATTAATAGTAAAAAGTTTCCCATATGCCGCCAACTTACGAAGACACACTGTATGTACATCATGTCATGACATTTTCATGTACCTAGATAAGATACTAACGTTATTTTGGCTCATTCTATTTTAAATAAATAAATAAATAAAATAAATTGATCTTTATTCAAAAGTTAAAAAATTTACACTCTTGAAAAGGCGAAGTATAATACATCAATTTTAGGCGAAGAACCAATTCTAAAACGGTATTTACCAATCGGTTATGTTGACATTTAAACAATGTATTATACGTCAAAGTTGTCACCAATTATTACCACGGTTATAATTGGTTGAACGCCTAAAATTGATGATAACTTATTAAACTACTTATTTTTACAGGAGCCAGCAACAGCAACAAGTTGTAAGGGTGCACTCGCTATTTTCGGATCACTTTACAGTTTAAAAAAACCTAACTTCGCACTTTCTTCAATTATTTATCTCTAGGTTGTTTTTGATTCCTTTAAACCTGCAACTGTTTAAGGATTATGTTGATATACTGCCTCTTAGTTTACTTAAGGTTGTTTAGTACGTTGCCTTTTGCTTTTTGTGGACAACGCAGGAAAATAAATAATAGTTTACAAAAAACTAAAAAAACACGCTTTTATATGGAACCGAACTAAAAATTAGAAAATAATTCTTCATTACAAAGAGTTTGTATTACAGTAATAAAAGGTCAAACAATGAATCTTAATTATATACCTCAAAATAGAATAATGATAAAATTTAAGATAATTACAGAATAATTCACTTCAGAGTTAAAAGCGTGGGGTGCATTTTACTATTTTTTCATAACTTTTTCCTCATAGATATTTACAAATGAAATAATTATAACATTTAATATATTAAGCACCCCACGCATTTATTCTGAAGTGAATCATTCTGTTATTATCTTAAATTTTATTATAATTCTATTTTGAGGTATATAATTATGATTAATTGTTTGACCTTTTATTACTGTAATACAAACTCTTTGTAATGAAAAATTATTTTCTAATTTTTAATTCGGTTGCATATAAAAGCGTGTTTTTTAGTTTTTTTAAACTATTATTTATTTTTCATTTTTTGGTTCGATATATCAATTAGTTTTCTGCGGACATGTGATACTGAAATATTTCACGAACTAGTTCGTAATCTAATCATTTCATTTAAAGCTTAACTGTTGCATGGGGTTTCAGAACGCAACTACTCTGAACAAGTTTATGTCAGCCTTATGCTGAGAGTACGTCCGAAACTGCACTCATGCGCAGATCGCGCACTAGCTCTTTATCTGTTACTCTCCTACAGAAAATCTATAAATGAATTTATTTATCCTGGCGATCCTAATCAGGATAACGGGATACTGTTTGCAGATTATTGCATTGTCATGGGTCCTTGATACGTGTGCAAAGTTTCAAAGAAATCGAATCGCTGAAAATTGGTGAAAATTAAGCTTAAAGATTCCATTACATACATACATACATACATACATACATATAACCCAACCTAATATAAAAGCGCTGTTAAAAAGAAGTGAATCAAACGATTCATGGGAAACATTATTAAAGTCCGTTTTACAGTCGGCAAGTTCTTTCTGCAACTTGCAAGAACCTTGTGGTAGGCATGCGCAGTACGCGAACAGCTGATTTTTGGCAGCGTATTTTGCAACTTTATTGCGACTTGCAACTTTACCAGTTGGACTGATTTTTCTTGCAGTTGCAACTGCAAGTCTGGGAAAAATTTGGTTATTTTAGTGGTACCAACCCCACCCAAAGTTACTAGTTAAGTGACCATCACCTTCTTGCCTTTTGTCTTGAATTTTATCCCCAGAGTGTAGCGGCAGCAATAATGAGGCAAATTGTAGCCGCGGTGGTTCTTTTCGTTCGATTTTTTCATTTTTAACAACTATTCTAAATACCGGTCAAGAGCTAGGTTAGGTTCGTACTTTATTTTCACATTTTTGCACGTTGGTACCTTGGCCTATTTTTTCAATACTAAAAAGCAAATTGCCGACTGTAAAACGAAAAGAAAGTTGCTGCAACAAAATTGCAGAAAGAACTTGCCGACTATAAAACGGACTTAATAAAACTTTAAAAAATTAATTTAAACATTCCTTCTTGGTAACATAAAAAGTGTTTAGAATATTTTCTTTTAACTTCACTTCCTTACTACTTGAAATGCAATTTTAATTGCCATAGACAAAAGTGAACTAAAATTAGATTTTTCTGGACCTGTTCCAGATAAAACTCACTGGTTATTCCAGGTGTTCGATTTTGAGAAAAGTTTATCGCCTAGAATAAACCAAATATTTCGGAAGTTTTTGTGTGCTGCTTATTTTCTAATATATACAGGATGGTGCATTTTTAACCTATTACAATTTCAAATCTTAATTTTCTTAACTAGATTGGTAAAGTCCGCGCGTTTAGTAAAGAGGCCACCAACACTCTTTCAATCGCGGTTTCAAGGTTTCAGAAAATGATGACTTCGGTGGCCTCTTTACTAAACGCGCGGACTCTAGCAGTGCCCTACAGATTTGCCGCCCGTAGAGTATTTATTTTTGTGGCCTCTGAATTTTAATACCGTAGTTCTTAATCATATCAATTACATTCAGTGCCGTATTAACTATTAGGCTGACTAGGCTACAGCCAAGGGCGCCATGAAAATAGGCACCAGCAAGTAATAGGCGCTAGACAGGGAAGTTTTTAAGAAAGTTTAGGTCGGGTAGGGGTGAATAAGTTGCTTTGGAATGAAATAAGCGTGAAAAGAAGGGAATGACGTTTTTTTTGGTCATCAAATTTTATTTCGGTTGGTGAAGTAAGGCGCCTAGCACTTAAACACTCAAAATAGGCGCTACGGAGAAAAGGACCTTTTTTTGCTCTTCAAAAATTTTGGTGGAAAATAGGCGCTCTGGGAATTCTAGCCTTTATTACATTATTTATCAGAACTAAGAGTGACAACTTACTCACTTCTTCCGGTTTTTTTGTTTTATTATACTCATTTAACTAGAAAGCAGCCGTTAAATAAAAAAAATGTGCTTGTATTTTTTACCAAACTTTTTCTAATTTCAATTAAAATAATTACCTGTTAAAATGTATCAATCTTTTAATCAGCAAATTGTCTAACTTTATATTTTGTAAAAGGATTTTTATTATCATGTCGCAGTCGTCCAATTTGAATTATTTTAAACTAAAAGACTATATCTTAATAGTAAATTGAACTACATGGTTTTTTATTTAATAAATATTGTCTGTCAATTTAGTCAGTATTTTTACGCATACAGAAATAACTTTCTGAAATTTAATTTGACAATTTGCAAATTTGCAGCAGCAATCATAATTAGACCATGGATATTATCAGTTCCGCATTAACCCATAAGCAAATTAAGCAATTGCTTAGGGCATCACGCTTTGGAGGGCACCAAAAAGGGTGCACCATAAAAAGTGGAAAAGAAATAAAATAACAAAATACATTTTCTGTGCATCATACCTTTTTTCTGCTCCTCAAAAATTTTAAACGCAAAATGTAATTTGTATATGTTTTATAAACGTGAGGACTTTGTTTTGCTCCTCACCAATTTTAAAGGCAAAATATTTAAAGGTAGCATGAGGTCCCACAGGACTAGATTCCTTAGGGCAACAGATCTTAATTCAGCTCTGGATATAATAGCAAAATTAAATTTAGTAAGCTATAATCATAATAATTAGATACACAAAAAAATATAGTAAAGATGGGTCCAAATTTAATTCATTCTGAAAGCGATGCCACCAAGTACACAAAAAATGATAAAGTAAAGAAACCCTTTTGTGAACAATGATTTATTGAAAAAAAATATTTAACCCGACGAGTTTCTAGTACCACGCCACGTGCCAGTGGTTTTATAGTAGGCAGAGGCGAAATAAGAGAATGTTTTGTAAGTAGATGATACGTGTTTTAGCAATGTATTTTTTATTATTTATCCAAAAATATGTAATCAGGCTCTGTCCGAGGCTATGTGCATTCAAAAAGGTTTTTTACTTTATCATTTTTTGTGTACTTGGCGGAATCGCTTTCAGAATGAATTAAATATGGGCCCATCTATAATTATCGGTGAAAATTGAAAATATGTAAAAACTACTAAAATTTAACTGTAATATCTAAGTTGCTATTGCGATATTTTAAAAATTTATTAATATTAAAGTATCCATACTAATATTAGAAGGAGGTAAAGTTTGTAACTTTGTTTGTTTGTTCGTAAGGGCTAATATTCGGAAATATTAAACCGATCATGAAAATTATTTCACAATCAGAAAGCTTCACTGTTCAGGAGTGCTACAGCACAGAAAATATATCTATAGTTATTCTGTAGGTAGCTTTAGCCAATATTTTATTATGATGGAACAAAAAGTTTAATTAAAATATAATTAGTATTTAAAAAAGCGTTTAGCGAGTATTTATATAAAGATGTTGAAATATTTAGTATTAAGAACTGTACATAGGGCTATATTTCGATTTTTATTAAATATTCTAATTTCTCCATAATTTTATAAATTCGTGTGTTTTCGTGTTTTTTTTTTAATTTTGTAAATCAAAATAAAAAGAAAGTAATATAAATTAAATTTTAGTTTTCGTCGTATTTACTACTTTGAGCAGTTTTTTGGCTCTTACTTCAAAAGGTGATTATTAAAAGAGCATTTTACGTAGTGGGTGTAACTAGGTGAGACTAGATATAAATGCTTTTTCTAAAAGTGCTTTAAATAAATTAGTTTTAATAATTTTATCACTTGTTTTATCGTTCTGTTAACACATTTATTATACATTCTTGTTTGCTTACTGAGCTAGATCTCAAAAAAAAATGTTTTTCATTGACTTTAATACATATTTAAAGTGGAATTAAAATACAAATTCACGATATTCTAGAAACATGTGTATTTTGACAAAGATTCCTTATCTTTAAAATCAGATAAAACTACCGTTTTTCTTAGTACTACGTAATCCTTTTTTAAATAAATAACATTGTTATAAAACCTGTCTGTTGATGACGAAATTAAATTTTAAACAAATATACTTTTATGTATATTTACTGATCAGCTTTCTTAAAAATCTAAAATCCTATAGGTATTTTAACTGCAAAAAAAATTGGTAACTTAAGAGAAGAGGAAAAACGAATTATAAAAAAATGTTGGTCATTGTAAATTGTAAAATTATTCGCTGTTAAATATTTATTACAATGTTCACCATTCATAAAATATGTGTTGAAATTTAAAAACTAAAACACCAATAAATTTAAAAATAAATGGCCTTATTTTCTCTTAACCGAAAAAACTGCCATATAAGCGTATTATTATGCCTAAACTTATCCTTAGAAAAAAATGAAAACCTAAATTTAAAATTTCGTCAAACCATAGTTTACCGTTCGTCTTTTAGGCATCTATATTTTTGACAGTGTTTAAAATATTTTAAACTTAAAGTTGATCTTAACATAATTAGGGTCCAAACACTGATTCTAAGTTTTTATTTCTATAACAATTCCTCGCCTTGCTTTGCTTTGCTTACTCTGCTGTTGGTCCCGTTGCAAGACGATTAGCCAGCTCTTCCTTTTTCTAACTATGCTTTCCAGGGCTTCGTCGATAAAAAATCTGGATAGTAGAGCTTTAGCTCCTAGATATTCCTAACCAGATGTTTATTTTGGCTCGATACAATAAATAGTCGATGCGATGCATAAATAGTCAGCTGTCAAATCAAGAGCTGCTTTCGGTCGTGCGCATAACCAATCACTGTCACGCCTGACGTTTACCGCGGCACGTACATCTATTCTTCGCTACTGGAAACACCTTGTGTGCGACTACTAGACGGAAAAACATCAGGTTATAGGAATCTTCACTCACGGTGCTTAGCTCCAGAAGAAAGATACCGTCAATTTATCGTGAATCTTTACTCGATCCCCGAAGGTAAAAACGCCCGTACAGCACCTCTAACCGCCACACCGGGAATAGCTATGTAGCTTTCGACGCAACGTCCGCACTGCTCGGAAGTCGAACAAAGAGTTATGACAATTCCCCTAAATTGTAACTGCATACAGTGAGGTTCTTAAAAGTCCTCTTTCTTCTTTATGTTTTAAATGAAACAAGATTTCAGGATCTGGTTTGGTTTAAAGAATACCATTAAAACTAGTGCTTAGTCCAAGGGGGAACTATTAGATCTTTTTTCCAGTAGAGAGGAGAATCATGTAACACCTCGTTTTCAAAGTCCTTGTAATTCTCTGCCCAACACCGCATTATTTTTGTTTGTTCCAGTATTACAATCGTTTAAAATTTAGCTTAAGTTTGTACATATACAGTGCGATCGTTAAAAGTGCTCCCTTTCATTACTTTCTGTCATTCAATGGGACAAAATATCGTAATCGGGTAAAATTAAGGTTAAACTGTACCATTTTTTGCATGTTTATGCCAAATTTAATACTCTTGTAAGTCTGAAGAAGCGGTGCCCATTTTTAAAATCAAAGCGGTGTTGAAAAGAAAATCGGATGACCTTAAAAACGAAGTACCATGTGTGATATTATTGCTCTTTTAATCTTTACTGTATATTTACCTGTTTTTCAAATTGTTAATACCAGTTAGTTTTGGCAATGTTATATATGTCAAGTTCTACGAAATAAAAGCCTATTAAAGCAAAGGCTTATCATTACAATTTTATTTCGTAGATTTTTAAATAAACTAGCAAAGAAATGGAGATATTCCTTAGACCAGAGAAATTTGACGCCGATCCGAATTCCACAACAGCTACGAAAGAATATAGACATTGGTATAACACATTCGAGAATTTTTTAGATACTAACTCTTCAAAAGAAAAACCAATTGGAAAAGAAGATAAATTTAAACTTTTAGTTAATTTTATATCACATTCTGTGTATAAGTACATAAGCGAAAGTATGTCATACGATGAAGCCATCAAAATCTTGGAGTCTTTAGCCAATTAATAAGGTGTTTGCCAGAGATTTATTAGCAACTAGAAAGCAACAAGTAAACGAAACCATTGATCAGTATATTCAAACACTTAGACTTTTAAGCAAAGACTGTAATTTCAAATCTGTTAGTGCTGAACAAAACAAGAATGATTTTATAAGGGATGCTTTTATTAATGGACTTATTCAACCTCAAATTCACCAAAGATTATTGGAATCTAATTCTTTAATCCTGGAAAACGCTTTATCTCAATCAAGAGCTTTAGAAGATTCCCAAAAACAATCAGATACATACATTTTGCCTCAAAACTTAATAAATGCTACTTATTCCAATGAAATTATTCATACTCAAGAGCAATCAACATCTGCAGCTGCCGTACGTTCTCAAGCATGTTATTTTTGTGTCCAGCACGAGATAAAACCTGTACTTTTGTCAAAAATTGGGACATTTTTCAAAAGTCTGTATGAAATCCAAAACAACTAGAAATAAATCAACTTCAGCTTCAACTTTTGTCATTGCTTCTGCATCTCCAAAGATGCCTTATTGTCTTTCCAAAGCCTTGGTAGAAGTTACTGTAAATGGCGTTGCTGCAAATGCTTTAATAGACACTGGAAGCTCAGATAGCTTTTTGGATATACATTTTGCAAATAAAAATAACCTAAAAATTTTAAATGTAAAGGACAAGTTTCGATGGCATCTACTTCTTGTTTATCACGGCTTGAAGGATATTGTTACATAAATCTCAAGATGCTTAACGAAAATTACATAAATTTTAAAATTTTGGTTCTTTCAAATCTATGCACTGATTTAATAGTTGGTCACGATATTATGAAGCAACAAAATCGAGTGGATGTAATTTTTGGATTACTTAAGTCTCCTTTATCAATTTGTTGTTTAACTGAAGCAAATGTAGATGCACCATCTTTATTTGAAAATCTTACTGAAGACTGCAGGCCTATAGCAACAAAGTCCCGCCATTATTCGGATGATGATATAATGTTTATACAGAGATAAGTAAAGAAATTACTTGAAGAAGATATAATAGAAGAAAGTACATCACCATGGAGAGCTCAAGTAATAATTACGCAGAATGAAAATAGAAAGCGTCGTATGGTAATCGACTATTCTCAAACTATAAACATGTTTACCTTACTTGATGCATATCCTCTTCCCAATATAGAATCTCTTGTTTCAAAAATATCCAAGTATGAAATATTCAGCACTATTGATTTAAAATCAGCATATCTTCGGATTCCAATAAAAGAGAATGATAAACATTTTACAGCTTTTGAAGCGGGAGGACGTCTTTATCAATTCCGACGAATCCCATTTGGAGTAACCAACGGTATTTCTTGTTTTCAAAGAGTAATCGACTCCATTAAAACTACAGAAAATCTGCAAGGTGGCTTCGCATATCTTGGTGATGTTACAGTATGTGGAGAGAATCAAGAAAGTCATGAATTAAATCTGGAAGCATGTTTAACTGCTTTTAAGAAATATTCCCTTACATTAAATGAAAATAAATGCAACTATAATAAAAGATCAATAAATCTGTTAGGTTATACAATTGAAAACAAAACCTTAAAGCCTGATCCTGACAGATTAAAACCACTTTTAAATTTACCTATTCTTCAAGATGCACCTAGTCTTCGAAGAGTTGTGGGCATGTTTTCTCATTATTCCAGATGGATACAAAACTTTTCTGATAAAATCAGAAGTCTTATCAATTGCAAAACTTTTCCGTTATTACCCACTATTGTTACCGATTTTGAAAAACTAAAAACTAAGATAGCAAACCCACTTTTATGTGCAATAAACGAAAAAGAAACTTTAATTGTTGAAACTGATGCTTCAGATTTTGCGATTTCTGCTATTTTAAGCCAGTTAGGAAGACCAATTGCATTTTCTCTAGAACATTATCGGAAACTGAAAAAAGACATTCATCTGTAGAAAAAGAAGCATATGCTTGTGTTGAAGCTCTAAGAAAGTGGAGACATTTTCTAATAGGACGTCATTTTAAACTTATCACAGACCAAAAGTCGGTTTCTTATATGTTTAACACAAAACACTCCAGTAAAATAAAAAATGATAAGATTATGCGTTGGCGTTTAGAACTATCATGTTACAGTTATGACATTGTTTATAGACCTGGAAAATCTAATGCAGCTGCTGACGCTTTTTCAAGAATCTGTAGTTCAATTCAAAACAACAAACTATTCGAATTACATCAGTCAGAATTAGAAATTTACCGTATTTCATGGAAGATGTAAAATAAATGACATCTAAATATCCTATTTGTGCTGAGATCAAACCTAGATTTCAAAAGAATGTGGGAGCTCATTTAATAAAAGCAACTTCACCGTTTGAGAGACTAAACATTAATTTCAAAGGTCCGGTACCTAGTTCAAGCAAAAATGTATATATATTAACTATAGTCGATGAATTTTCCAGATTTCCGTTCGCATTTCCATGTAAAGACACATCATCTGCTACGGTTATAGAATGTCTAAATCATATGTTCTCTTTATTTGGAATGCCAGCCTATATACACTCAGATCGTGGTACATCTTTTACTTCCAAAGAATTTTTGTCATACCTAGAGTTTCGAGGAATAGCTTCAAGTCGAACTACACCTTACAATCCTGAGGGGAATGGACAAGTAGAACGTTACAATGGTATAATATGGAAAGCTATAAATCTTGCAGTAAAATCCAGAAATCTTAAGCCTACTCAATGGGAAATTGTTTTGCCAGATGCTCTACATTCTATAAGGAGTTTACTTTGCACAGCGACAAATTGTACTCCTCACGAACGACTATTTAATTACCAGAGACGATCGACTAGCGGCACCTCCATCCCTTCATGGTTAAAGCTGTCGGATTCTGTTTTATTAAGGAAAAGTTTGCGTCAAAGTAAATACGATCCTATAGTGGAAGAAGTCGAACTCGTAGAGGCCAATCCTGATTACGCAATAATTCGACATCAAGACGGAAGAGAAAATACAGTTTCTATTAAAAATTTAGTGCCAAGAGGAGATATTAATTTATTAGATTCAGAAGACGCAGAACCACCTTTAAACTTAGAACAACCCTTATTCAACCTAATACGGTTGAAACATATGACAATAACAATGGCGATGCTACAATGGAGAAACGAAGAACTTCAAGACCAAGACAATCTCCCAAGTATTTGACGGATTATGTAAAAAATGAAATATGGGAGAATGTGATATAATTGCTCTTTTAATCTTTACTGTATATTTACCTGTTTTTAAATTGTTAATACCAGTTAGTTTTGTCAATGTTATATATGTCAAGTTCTACGAAATAAAAGCCTATTAAAGCAAAGGTTTATCATT